>JBBPKK010000815.1:0-15848 GCA_038089215.1 Tylopilus vinaceipallidus
GGAGTAGTGGCTGCTTTTGGTCGCTTCTAAATGTTTATGTAATCTGTACTAAAGCGGACTGCTTCTGGTGCAGCTGTATTGATACATTTTGTGGACTGGGGAGCATCACACTGTATCAATACAAGCTCTTCTACTGTCCTCATGTTTGTATCAATAAAAATGACAGGATAGCCTGCGTAGAGGAAGCTGGGACAGTGGGGCGAGCAGTGTGTGCTAACTTACGTAAGTTAGCGTATGCTCTTGTTGGTCTGAACGTGGCCCAGCAGACGTGACAATGCAGTGCCACTTCAATGCCTTGGTACCAGCATCTGTCCAACAGGCCAGCAAAGACGGTCCCAAATCATCCACGTGCCAGAGTTTCCAGCGTAGTTCCCAAGGAAGTGGTAGTGATCATTGGAACGACCTCGACAGTTCCTGGCAGTCTTGCTTGGTTTCTAGACTCCCCAGGCGATTAATTCCTTCGACTTCTATCGACACACCAAACGTTAAGTAATGTGATAGCATGATCGCCAACGACCGTACCATGTGTAAGCTTGACATGCGCTGTACTCGCCATAGTGAGCATCCCTCTAAAGTGGGAGGATTGTCTGGAGCTGGGTTTGGTTGGCTTGGTATATGTCGAGTCGATACATCTCTAACTGTCTTCCTGCAGGGAAACTCGCGGATTATTTGCGAGTGCCTTGTTAGTCACCGTAGAGGATGGGGGAATCTGCAACTGCCAGGAGCTATAGCATCGCGCTTAACGGCAAGGAAGCACTCTGAGGCCCACGCGCTGAGCGCCAGCACCCGGAGGAGACAAGTTGCACATGGTACGCAGCGGTGCTTTACGGAATGACGTTCTGCTGAGAGACAGCAAAGTGAGGAAACAATGGCGAGGAGTGCGTAGGGCATATTTGAGATGGGAGAATTGCGTGTCAAGTTCGCATGGAGTGCTTTGTAGGTGCCAGGAATCAAATGTCGAGGATTGGATTAGTCGCCGGCGCTTGAGAATGTCGACGACCACGGGAGGACGGTGGTCTTGTCCCCATGCGGATTCCACTTGCGAACAGCTGGTCAGTAATCTTATGGTAAAAGAAAACGAAATCCCGATGTTTCGAGTCTCGGAATAGGAACGCGTAGATGAAACGACATTAGCGACTCGAACACCGTGCACAGTTTAATGTCGGAGCGCAGGCAGTCTTGAACAGACAGAATAATTGAATGCTACTGGATAGTAGAGAGGGGAGTTCCAGATTGCAGAGTATCACTTTGGCAAAAATGTAGCTTCGTGTGCAGAGCCATCGAGTCGATCCCAAGTGATGTATGGAGGATGGTACCATAAGGAACGCACACTATTATTTACGATTGATTGCAATTGATGGATCAGCAGTAGTCTGGTAGATGTGATTATAAGCCGGGGTGTGGTGTGGCCGATAAAAGTACCAATCGTTGTAAACCAGAGGTGTCCGGTACATACATCCCATGCCAAACCGAAACACCTCTTATATCCCATCCACGATTCCAAGTGCCACCAATATGACGACAATCGCTCCCGTTATACGTTTGTTCCTTGCGGTGTTCGTTACACTTTTCTAGGAAGGGCTCTTACCATCGAATGGTCTGGAATGATAACAAGAAAGCATGCTAGCTTTGGTGTCCTGGTTGTCTGCTTCCTTCCGAGTGAAACGAGGGACAGCGTCGGTAGAGGACGCATCGCCACCTTCTTGTGAACTACCAGTCCGACCGGCTCGGGCAGTGATAGAGTCTCGGTCTATGTGCGGAGAAGAATAGGGAGCTCGGTCCTTCACGGATCCTTCAGTACGCACGGGAAGTAAGTTGGCCTTGCTAGCTGGAATACAGGCCGGCTCATCAGCATTGACAAGAGCTTCTACGTTATTAGGATTGGCTTTACCCTTTCCACCTTGGTTCCTCCTTCTGCGGAACCCAAACTATGTTGCGCCGTTTGTTCTGGTTGCTTGAACAGGATTGTTGAGGTACATGTGAAGCGCCTCGACCAAAACCTTGGTTGGGCCTCTGTTGATTGTTATGACCAACGGCTTTTATGCAACATCCACTGTAATGCTGACCGTTGAACTGATTCAAGCCCTTCAAAAGGGTTACTCAAATTCGTGTTCCGCCGGGCTGGCCGAAGTGCCGGCGGAGCGGGTTTTAAAAGGTGGGCGCTGGGCCACGCTAGGGCCAGACTCACCTCGGGCCAGAGGGTAGTGCAGAAGTGGCGAGCGATAACGTTTGACAGCGCTTCCAAAGACGGGCCGTTTACAGACCATTAGTATGTGTGCCTGTGGCAGTTCCTCGTCCTGCTGGGGGAAAACGCAGACTGCTGTAAAATTTCCTGGCTTATTTCGGCGGCGCTGACGAGGCTTGGTCCGTATTCCTCAGTTCCAGTTTGGTGAGTATACGAATTTGCGGGGAGAGATGTATGTATGCCTTTGCTGGCGGCTTCCTGGACCTTTCCCTGCAAATTCAATCTTCGGTCAGTCCTACGTCGACATTGATGCTGCCTGCTTCCTGCAAGATATTGTCGTCGAAGTTTCGTGTCGAGGAAATCGAAGATGGCGTGGAAAGACAAGCTAGGTAGAGAGCATGTACCGGCGACGAGCAGCTCTCGGAGTTCAGTCAATTTTTAAGTCTTCTCTCGCACTATGCCTGCAGAGACTGGCGAAGTGGTTGCCAAATCTCGTCGAGCGCGGCGAAATCTGTTTCGAAGAGGGAAGACAATGGGAGACGAGTCGTGGCAAGGAGAAATGGAACACCATGTTTCACTTTCCATTGTTGTCCACTCGGCTGCCGAGTTACTGCATACATCTTCAGATAAAGCGACCGCCTGTCCGGAGGTCCCTACGATCGAGTTAAGACGATGTTTGAGGCGCAACATGGAGTCCAAACTCAGGGACCCACATGGTAATATATAAGTCTAGAGTCCCGGTAGCCGCGTACAGAATGTCTACTCCAGTGACGTTGACATGTTGACATGCCGTCTTGCTTTGACAACTTTTCTAAAACGGGATTTTGATCAGTTCGCTTAGATCCTTTGTTGCTGATGGCGGCACTAGGCCAGCATTGTTTCCGCCAACTTGGCTTATGGCAATAAATTCCTTTCCCTTTCCCTCCTCCACGTCGTACATGCCATGGTGAACCTGCGATCCAAGTCGAAAGCTAGGGCCGTCACTCCACATGCTGTTGCGAAAACAGAACAGACTTTCCCATCGCTGTCCCAAATGCCAACTCATCCTGATCTGAGTAAAGAAACACTTCAAAAACTGACCCGTGCACAGCTTCAGAAACTGGCCAAGGTATGCATTGCACGCTTTTGTACCATTGGCCTCATGCTAACGAGACGCAGGATCACAAAGTGAAAGCTAACCAGAAGTCTGAAGTGATCATCGAGCAACTGTCAAACCTCCAGCCACCAAAGAAAACAAGGTGAGCGACGGAAACGAAGCGCCATTGGATACAACGCTAACTACCACGCGACGTAGGGCTGCAGAGGACAATCCCGAAGAGGAGCTATCGCGAAAGAGGATCAAGAGAAAGGTTGAATCCGAAGACATACAAGTCTTTCCCCTTCCACCGCCAGGGATCCTGCCGGATGATGAAGAACTTTGGAGCGGGACCGAATCGGAGATGACTGAGGAAGAGCAGCCGGAGTTTGCCACACCCGTCTCCTCGCGTTCGGGCACGCCGCCTCCTGCGACTGCCAAAGAACTTCAACGTTTAGTTGAGATTATCCGAGGAATCTCTCAACAGAATGCCGAGCTCGAGAAAGAAACAACAAAGCTGCGTGAACAGGCTGCAAAGCATCGTAAGAAAGCGAGAGCGGTTCGAGAACTGACCAAAGCAGAGGCGGGGCGGACAGAGCGGATGTCCGCCTACTTTATGTATTGGAAAAAGATCAATCCGAAGTGGGACAGAGACTGGGTAGAAGATGACATAGTACCCGAAGAAAAGATACGACTCGACCCGTAGACAACGAGCACACTTTGTATTGCGGCGCCTAGTTGGTAATGACCAAGCCAGAGACATATATAATTGTTTACACTATTAAGTAATCAGGGAATGGCTTAGCATATTAGTCATCCCGCTCTTGGGCATAGCCAACGTTGATTCGCTCCTTCTTGCCAATCGCCGTCGTCCACCTCTGCCGTTCACCTCGCACCAAAATGCCCTTCGGCCTTACAATTGGGACTGAACGCGCAAATTCTCTTCAGGTATGCTCAAGATGTCTTTTTTTTGGCCGTTTTTCAACTCACCGTGTCCTTTTTCTCAGAATGCAATACAGGACGAGCTCATGAAGCGGGGCTTCAGTCCTGATGCTGGTCAGTCCTCCGGCACCCCTTACATGCACCCGAGTGCTTATCTGCGATGTAATGTAGACCCGGTCATGGCAGAGTACATCACTATCATGATCATAAATAACAAGACCGCCGGTGCGTCTGTGTTTTTGCACGCACCTTGGGGGTTCTGCGTTGGCGGGATCAGTGCTGACATTGTCTGCCTTACAGCTCAAATAACATCTGAACTCGAGGATTGTAAGCATTACATGCCTTCCTGACCATTTCCGCCCAGCTGACCCGCATTTCTGTTGTAGTAATTGGGGCCGACTTTGGTTCGTGTGACCTTTCTCGCAATTCCCTATCTCTGTACAGCTCGTGTCGTGACTGACGCTCCGTCAACTTCCAACAGATCCTAGCTTCACTGATTGGCTATTCCTCGAAGCGGCTAAAGGTGTCCCAGAGTCGGAAATACCAGTAACACCACCATCCACTTCCCCTTCCGTCACGTCAGCGACTGCGTCAAAACCCCCTGCCACATCTGAAATTCCCGTTCACTCTCCTTCGTCTTCAACAACCGATCACCGGCGACCAGTAAATGCTCGCGGTGGAGTGCCTGGTGGTGCCCCCCTCTATCAACAAGCACTCTCCTCGACGCTCGGCCATGGACAGAAGCGAACGGCGTCCGTGCGGTCTCCCTCGCCCACTGGGCATGGCCCGTCAAAAGCACGTCGTATGGACGTTCCAACCGGCCCTCGCGCGATGCAAAGTGGGGGTCCACGAGCCGAGACTGGTGCGAATGCGAGTGGAAGGAGTCTGTTAGACCGTGTGGGTGGTCGAAACGGCACACATCCATCGTATGCGCGGGGAGACGAGATACAAGCTCGCATAGACGCTGTTACAAACGGTGGCATGGCCCCCAACGGACCGACTCCTGACGCAAGCATGCTGATTGGTTTCCAAAACGGCGTTGGGATGGATGTGACCGCGGCCGGGGTGAACGCGAACACGATGATGCTGCAGGAAATCATGATGAACCAGATGGCGCTTATGGCTCAGATGGCTACCTCAATGGGAATGCTCAATCCTGCCACAGGGCAGATGATGGGTGGAGGTTTCCCGGGAATGCAACAAGGAGATATGAGTATGTATCAAGGAGGGGGCGCGTTCAACCAAGGACAAGCGCTGACGCAGGCCGTGAACGGACGAGGCAGGGGTAGCAACCGGGGCGGAAGAGGCCGCGGTGGAGCACCAGGACGAGCTGGACACGGAGCATCGCCTGTATCAACCCCCGAATCGCCCACCCCTGTGCAGACGCAAGGACAACCACAACCTGCTGAGTCTAGCGCACCTCAACCTGTCGAGCCTCCCGTGCCCATAGTTGCTCCAGTTCCAGTTTCTGCCCCTACACAACAGCCACTCCCAGCCCAACAACGGATACCCTATACATTACCGGAACGCCCCCAATCGCCAACATTGTGCAAGTTTGGTACAAAGTGCACGAACTCTCAATGCAGGTATTCGCATCCTTCACCTATCGCCACTGCCGAGAGCGGTGTGGTACTGAGCACGGATGCATGTGAGAAAGGCAAGGACTGTAAGGATAAAGATTGTATAAAATCACATGTCAGTCCGGCCGTTAACGCGCCTAGTAAGCATCTACCTATTTCTCCGCCTCTTTAGCCTTGCTTACCATTCACTTGTAGGCGCAGACCTTCAAAAACCACCTTCTGCGCACCCGCATCCCCATTTAACGCCAGGTTACTCCAGCACACCTTCCAATCCTATCCCCTGTCGTTTCGGTGCTTCCTGTACTCGCCCTAGCTGCGCATTCTCTCATCCACCACGTCCGACCAACACACATTTTAACCAACAATGTCGTTTTGGCGCCGCGTGCACCCGTGCTGCATGTCCTTTCCAACACCCGGAAGGTCGTGTGTTACCAACATCGTTCCACCGAGGCTTATCCACCAACGGGCCGATGGTTAACGTACCGATGCCCGAGACAGGTAGCATGGGCGGAAGCATGCATCGGAGTGTGACATTCAATGTCCCAAAACAAGGTGTGGGGGCTACGGATGATGTGAGGGAGAAACTGGAGAAGCAAATCAAGGAACTAGAGGCAACGAAGAAAGCCGTCCAAGACGCGGAAGCCGCGGCCGCAGCTGGAAAAAAGAATGAAACTAAGCCTACCGTTTCTATCGCCGCTTGATCTGTGCACGAATCCTCGTGTCACTAGTACTTGCGGCTCCGGGTTCAGGCTAGAAACAATGCAACCGTGCACGAAAAAAAAAAAAACGACTTCTTGGTCTCGTATTTGTTTGTTATCATTTCTATTTTCTTTCTCTTCGCCTTTCAGCTAATAATACAAATGGGAATTTCACCCGTACCCCCGCTCGTCAAGAACACTTGCCGTGTGTATGTAGCATGTAACGCACTCGTCGACCGCCTATCATTTTATCCTATACGTACGTTGCGTAGCTGTATAGAAGGGGGTGCTGGGAAGCCGGAGACGAAAGGGCGCAATGCCAAGTTGCTTTAGGGACGCCGTCGAAAGGTGACGGTCGTCTGTTGCTCATCCTCCCGACGCTGGAAGGACATTGTGTGGGGAGAATCCCAACGAACCTGGGTATCAGATAACGGGAGCCGGGCTGTGTGGGTCGGCCAATCAGCACACGCGTCGGTAAGGGGGCGCGTGGTTATAAAATCCGGCTTGGTGGAAAATTTGTTCACCTCAGACGTGCTATCAACTCAGGGCTTTTAGCTCGTATATGATTTTCACTCAGAGCACTCGCGACGAGTCGGTCCATCCCTCTCTTCCCGTCTCGCCCTCGCTGACTCGTCCAACAGCTATCTCAGCGATCTCGTTTTCTCTCTTCTCCACCACTAAGAAAGGATGTTTGTGTCTGCCTCGGTGCGCGTGCTGCCCTCCTTGAACAAGCTTGCGCATGCTCGTCATCCTTCTGTCCGCCTCTTCTCCACTACCCAATTTCGCTCTCGCATCGTACCCACCACTCCGCTGCGTGCAATTGCTGCGCCCGCCGTGGGCTCATACACACCCAAAGATGGCGAGCATGTCCTGAACTCCCCTTCAGAGCTCGCTCGAAGGCTGTCTGCCAAAGTCCTTCCACAACTTGACCGTCCCAACGTTAAAAAGGTTGTCGTTGTTGGCAGTGGTGGCCTATCCATTGGCCAGGCCGGCGAGTTTGACTACTCTGGTTCGCAAGCCATGAAAGCCCTCCGTGAAGAAGGCGTCAAAGCCGTCCTGATCAATCCCAACATCGCTACGTGGCAGACAAGCCACCAGCTGGCCTCCGAAGTCTACTTTTTGCCCATCACCGCAGATTATGTTGCCTATGTTTTAGAAAAAGAACGCCCGGATGGCATTTTGCTAACCTTTGGGGGGCAGAGTGCGTTGAACGTTGGTATCGCCCTCAATAAGATGGGCGTCCTTGACCGCCTCGGTGTCAAGGTCCTCGGAACACCTATCAGGACACTTGAGGTTTCTGAAGATCGTGATCTTTTTGTCCAAGCTCTCAAAGGTGCGCCTTTCCCCCTTGATTGCGATTCGGATCCTCACGTGACCGCGTACTAGAAATTGATATCCCAGTCGCTCAGTCGACTGCTGTATCTAGTGTCGATGCCGCCCTGGAAGCCGCTGAAAAGATTGGTTACCCTGTCATCCTCCGCTCCGCATTCACTCTGGGTGGTCTTGGTTCTGGCTTCGCCAACAACCCCGTCGAGCTGCGGGACCTCTCTGCCAAGTCGCTTTCGCTTTCTCCCCAAGTCCTCATTGAACGGAGTATGAAAGGCTGGAAAGAACTCGAGTACGAAGTCGTTCGTGACAGTGCTGACAATACCATCATCTGTTGCAACATGGAGAATTTTGACCCCTTGGGAACCCACACAGGCGACTCGATCGTCGTCGCCCCAAGCCAAACACTAAACGATGACGAATACCACATGCTACGGAGTGCTGCGATCAAAGTGATTCGGCATCTTGGTGTCGTTGGGGAGTGCAATATTCAATACGCCCTTAATCCCGCATCGAGGGAATATTGTGTGATCGAAGTGAATGCGCGGTACGTGTAGCAAACCAATTATGGACAAGTGCTCATCCTCTTCACTAGACTCAGTCGTTCATCCGCCTTGGCATCCAAGGCAACCGGGTATCCACTTGCTTACACGGCAGCCAAAATTGCTCTGGGACACACTCTTCCCGAGCTGCCTAATGCAGTCACGAAAACGACTACTGCGTGCTTTGAGCCGTCTCTCGACTACATCGTGACCAAGATCCCTAAATGGGATCTTGCCAAGTTCAGTAACGAAGTCAACCGTGAAGTCGGTAGTGCAATGAAGAGTGTCGGTGAGGTCATGGCAATCGGCAGGACATTCGAAGAGAGCTTGCAAAAGGCCATCCGTATGGTCGATCCCAGGTGGCGAGGGTTCGAAGTAGTCGGGGGTTTAAAGAAATTGGAGGAAGCAGGTGAATTGGAGCGAGCACTGCAGCGCCCCACAGACATGCGACTCTTCGCGATCGCGTACGCGATGTATAACGACAAGTACAATGTGCAAGAGATTCATGACTTGACAAAAATTGATAAGGTATGGCACGCACATCACTACTTTTCTGCTGTGTTCATCACTATCTCCCTCGTAGTGGTTCCTATACAAGATTGAAAACATCGTCAATACCTCTCGGTCTCTTTCCTCCCTTGGCAACGTGCCAGCTGTTTCGCCCTCCCTCGTATTAACTGCGAAGCGGCAAGGATTCTCGGACTCGCAGATCGCAACGCTTTTGAACACTACGGAGGCCGATGTACGCAACTTCCGTAAATCACAGGACCCGCCCATCATTCCTTTTGTAAAACGAATCGACACGCTGGCGGCCGAGTATCCTGCACATACCAACTATCTCTACACAACATATAACGCGAGCGCACACGACGTCACTTTTGATGATCACGGTACCATGGTCCTCGGCAGTGGTGTCTACCGCATCGGTAGCAGTGTTGAGTTTGATTGGTGTGCCGTGACGTGTGCACGCAAATTGCGCGAGATGGGCGACACTGAAAACGCGGACGGGATGAATGTTGGTGGAAAGACGGTTATGGTCAACTACAACCCCGAGACGGTCAGCACAGACTTTGACGAGGCGGACAGGTTGTACTTTGAAGAGTTGGGTTGGGAACGCGTGATGGATATTTATGAACTGGAGGGTGCCAAGGGCGTCATCGTTAGCGTCGGTGGTCAGTGTCATCTTGGTTTGGTGTTCACGTTGTTGCAATTAAGCGTCCCACTTCAACAGGTCAACTTCCACAAAACATTGCACTTCGGCTGAAGCAAAGCGGTGTTAACGTTCTTGGCACGGACCCCTCTCAGATTGACAACGCAGAGGATCGTCACAAATTTTCAAGTGTCCTCGATTCAATCGGTGTTGATCAACCCGAGTGGGCCGAAGTCACCTCGTTAGAAGCCGCAAAGGAATTTGCAAACCGTGTTAGGTTGGTCCTCGTATTCGAGTGATGATGAAGGTTGAAATGGAGTGCTGACAACGCATGCAGTTATCCAGTGCTGGTTCGGCCCTCGTACGTTCTCTCGGGAGCTGCCATGAATATTGTGCACGAAGAATCTGCGCTCTCGCACACCCTCACTGCCGCTTCCTCAGTTTCTCCTCTTCACCCTGTCGTTATCACCAAGTTCATCTCCAATGCGCAGGAAATTGACGTTGACGCTGTCGCTTACAAGGGCGATCTTCTCGTGCACGCCATCAGTGAACACGTTGAAAACGCCGGTGTCCATTCTGGGGATGCCACTCTCGTACTTCCTCCCTATACATTGAACCAGCGTGACCTAAACAGGTTAAAGGACATTGCATCACGTGTTGCACAAGCCTTCGAGATTTCTGGACCCTTCAATATGCAAGTGATTAAGAAACCCGCTGCCACATCGGGTGACGAGGACGAGCTTAAGGTTATCGAATGTAATCTGCGTGCATCGCGTTCATTCCCCTTCGTTTCGAAGGTTTTAGGGCACAATTTTATCGAGACGGCTGCGGCTGCGATCACTGGCGTCAATGTGCCCGAGCCTGTTGATTTAATGAAGGAGAAACGAGACTACACGAGCATCAAGGTCGCCCAATTTTCTTGGACGCGACTGGGTGGTGCGGATCCGTACCTTGGCGTTGGTGCGTACCACTGTCTTCTGGAATTCTTTGATCGATAATGTTGCATTTAGAAATGGCGAGCACGGGCGAAGTCGCTTCCTTTGGTTCCGACGTGTACGAAGCATACTGGGCTTCGCTGCTTTCTACTACCGGCTTTAAGCCTCCCCGTCCGGGTTCTGGTGTTCTTATCGGCGGCTCGCCCAAGACGCCCGAGCTTCCATTCGTTGCCAAGACACTCCATTCGCTCGGTTTCAAGTTGTACGTCTCATCGCCCGTGATTGGAGCCGCTTTGAGCGCCATCCCCCACGTGACCTGCAAACGCATCTTCTTCCCGACGTCGGACAAGCGTCGTTTACGGGAGGTCTTCGACGAGTATGATATTCAATCTGTGATTAATCTTGCACTGGCACGTGGCAAGGGACAAGAGGACGAGGACTACGTAGCCCGTCGGAACGCGGTGGATTTTGGGTTGCCGTTGCTGAACAATGCTAAATGTGCTGCGTTGTGGGTGGAGGCCCTGAGGCGGAAGATGGAAAGCGGGAATGGGTTGATGGGGTACGAGGAGGGGAACGTGCCGAGTGAAGTGAGGAGTTGGAGGGAGTTTGTGGGAAGGAGGGCGTGAGGCACAAGATCTAGACGAGTGTGTGCTGATATCCCGAGTAAACTTTGGAAGGGGGCCGACTCGGAAATTGTATTATGTGTACGTGCCTGTATTTCTTGCTAAACAAGTGTTTTGTTTCGATCGTGCGAGGTGCATTGGTAACGAGCGCAGTGTTTTACTAGTCACTACTAGTCGGACCACATTTGGCAGCACGAATTTATTGCCGTTGTCCATCATTGAATTTGCTAGTTCTGTCACACCAGACGGAAAATACACATATCATTGTCAAGCGACACGCAATTTTGTGCAGCTCCCAAAGCTTTCAAGCAATTCATCCCACACGGTCATCTCACTGGTCTTGGAGTATGTCGATCCACGTAAGTGCTCACCTAGTTTTAAGACCAGTTATGTGACTACCTGCTATATCCTGGTTTCACTGCCCAACAGACTCTACGGAGAGGGCAAACTACGTTTGGAAACTTCCTCTCAATCAACATAACTGTGGCCATAGTTTGGCGCATTGATAACGCGACTACTTTCTGTGATATCGCTGCTCCAAAGGACACACTCCCGTTCTTCTGTGCACAACGACCGGGCGTGTCTATGAAGTGTGATGATTTTTGAAGCTTTGTTTCGAGAACATTCCAGCGTTGGATGCAAAAGTCGCTGGCCAGATCGAAACAAGCACTAGCTTAGGCACTGCATCCTGTAGAGCAGGCGATGAACCATGCAGCATGTATCCAAGAATTCCGCGGCGAACTAAGTAGGGGATCGCAGTATAACGTGCCTGCGTGCTGGTTTCATTCCAAACACGCGTCGCTCGCCTCCAACAATTTCACTGGATGAACGCATAGCCTTCTGTGATCTTCGAGGGAAACACACCAACCTTTCGTACACTGACGCAGCTAGGCTTCCTGATTCCACGGTGCCCACTCACAGTCTACACGTCATGTTTTAGCACACCTTTGGCAGTGCCCATCACCAACACTATCTTCAATGCTATCAAAGGAGTCTTTCCCGTCTCGACGGTCCTTGTACTTCTGTGGCGCTCAAACATCCCACAGGCAACAGAACTTCGGCTGGAAGCAGTGCTATTGGGGTCTCCGATCCATTCAATTCTCGTCTCTAGTCGCACAGAGATTTAGCACGTCGAACGATTTGGCGTTGTTGGGTGTGTATGCATGTGCATCTTTGTCACCGCTAGTGTTTCGAATGCATGATCACTTACGGCGTTCTCCTTGTAACAGGCTCTTGGCAACGAGATCATTACTATTATGTAGCTGAAGTTTGACTGGGAAAGGTCAAACAACGAGCCCCGAGCAGATTCTTCACGTGCCAACCAAGTGCGTGTGCAAGACAATGAAATCACAGTGCGAAGGACACCCATCCGTTTGCGGTACTGGTCCCGAACTTCTGCTACAGCAGTGCTCCTGTGACCGCTTCCTATGCAAGTCATTCCCTTGTACGACACGAATGAGGAGAAGCGTCCAGGGGATTCATGTGTGTGTTGGAATTGATATTCTCACTCTGAATAGATCAACAGGTCACCTCATGGTCATGTCCATGTGACGCGCAGGGCTGCCAGAAATCTCGGCCAGGGCTATGCAAATAACTCAATACTATGACTTGTCCCACGCGCGCCGTGCCCAGACAATGTTGCACATTGCCGGCAACTTAGACATCCATATGGTAGTATCCCGCTCGGTGATCTTGGCGTAAACAGGCAGATCATTCATCAAGACAATGATAAGATACATATATCTGGACTTCGAGAATGGATGCTTTACTTCTCCTGTGAGTCCTTCGTCGCTTTCTTCTTTTTCTTTCCTTATCATCTTCATATCTGGGACGGACGCGATCACTTCTCGGAGTGTGCCTGTGGCTTGCTTTTGGTGGAATGGGGAATGCCATCCTGATACGCGCCCCAATCATTGGATGCAGCGGCAAGTATTTTTATAAGGGTGCGCGTAAAAGAGGGCACGGAAGAGATCCGTCCGATGCCATAGACTTGTTCGCCTAGTCTTATACTCGCATCCACCCCACTTTTCAGGGGCAATAAGGATCTAAGAAATCCATTTTCTTTGTAGGCGATAATGGGTCTCTTAGACCCCCCCCCCACCACCACGCGAGCCTCGGGGACTCGAAAATAAAATAGGTCTTGGTCTCCTGCGCACCTCGCAGCGGCCTTATCGGTGCCTCGTCTGTCCCGGTATGGACCCCACCATAATTCATGCAGCATAACACCCTGCTGTTTCCAATCCGTTTTCCTGCCTTCGCGGTCCTGCCGACTGCACACTAGGTAATTATCTATCCTTTTATGCAACTAATTTGATAGTTATCGAACTTCAAGCATTGAGACGGCCCGTAGCATACCCAAGCCAATAGGAAGTAGAATAAGTTTCCTATAATTTGTAATTGCGAGGATATTAGAAAACCATGAGCAGGAGATTATGTTCAACGTGTAGGCAATGGTACAGATATCACTTATGTCCATTCAAACTTATAGTCCACAGACGTTCTGAGGTGTGAAATACCTTCCTATTCTTGCCATGAGGACAACACCCACTCACCGTGCTCACCACTGTCTTGTTCGCGCCCACGCTACAACCACAACGATGGCGCTGGAATTCTTTATATGCTTGCGGATCGTAAAACGTGTTTCGAGAAGCAGCCACGCTCACAGCACTTAGTGTCACCAAACCCGATGATCGACTGCTGAATATTGAATGTCTTGGCTAACCGAGCATCGTGGTCGATTACATGGATCAGCCTTACATCGGATTTACGGCGACTGATGCTATCCGTAAAATTATTGGTATGGCTGTGTCATTGCTCTTTCCAGTGTGTAGCGTGAAAGCCCCTGTACAGTCCTATTCGCATGCTCTGCATGATCACCCTCTTCCAGTGTGCGCTGCCAGACGCACGGGTACTATTCAGCATTATCCTGTCTACGGCTCTAGCTCATCGCTCCGCCTCGTACGCCCTCTAAATAATAGCATGACCAAGTGTGAAATACTCAATTGCCGCGGGAGTACAGCACGCTCTTCCAACTATACTGTACAACAGATCGGCGGATCAAACATTCACGCGGTCCTGTCCAGGAGGGATTCTTAATGGGGATGGGCCGCCACGTCGCGACGCACACCAACCAATGAGCCAGGGATAAAAGTGATGGGGTACAGAAGGATGATCTTTCGATACAACATCCGATCGAAGGCAGTGGGTTTCTAATATCCACACCCTGGGTCCCTGCAGGAATCGATCGAGTTGTTTGTTCCTTGCTTATACTACGCTCTCTTGCCTTTCGTTTCACACCTGATCGGACTCCTTGACACCTGTGCACGTTCCTACGACACGTGCCCTTACCCCTTGAAACGTCCTACCTTAATAGCATTTAAAGTCGTGGCTCTCGGGTGTACAGTAGTTACTTTAGAACAGAGGAGCTTACCCTATATTTTGCGACTTCAGCCTGATCTCTCGCTGATTACGATTGGCGGTGGTCACAGGTATGCTCACACCGAGGGTTCTGATTGCGCCATTAGTCTGGGGCGTTTGGTAGCCCCAAGACCGATAGAGTGGAATAGACGGCACTGTGGAGGCCCCAGCATGCGACGATTAAGCTGACCTGCTTGATGCTAAAGGTATACTCTGAGTGTTCTGCACGGCATTTCAAGGCGAGGCCGTTCGTCCGCCTTGGCAAATGGTGCGATTTCCAAAGTACTCCGAGAGTTGTTGCCTGAGTAGCATGAAACGAGGGTGCGTTTCACACGATCTATAGCCAACGGTGCGACCTCAAGTTCCAGTGGTCGAAAGCGAGGACTTCGGACCCGGAATTTCATATTTACTCGTTCAACCACAAGGGCGTCGCGACTCCGCTGTCAAGGATGCGACGCGGGTTCTCCGTTGCGCTGTCACGAAAGTCGCGGGAGCATCGGGAGGGTGCGATAAATCACCGCTGGCATCGCCGCGGTCGTGATGCTGTTTGGGAAAAAGCGGGGCCGATGGCAGGCAACCTCCCAGTCTGGGGGGGTTGGAGTGCATATGTCGGTGTAGACGGACGATCGCGTGTGTCGAAGTGGACGGTGCAAGTCCGATGCGGCGCGCGGGCGGTTGTGCGAGTTTCAGCGACAGTCGGCACTGCCCTCCGGAAAGCCACGTAACACGGGACTCTCGGAGGCTGCAGTTACTCGGCTACCCCTGCCAAGTGGTGCTCTTTCTGCAGATGCCCCTGGCCTCTTAATCACCGATCGCCATCGGGGATTGTCAAGGGCGGCCGCAGCGCGCTGCCATTCTCAGTAAACACGGCCCTGTGCTCGGGTTACACCATACGCCTGGATCACCGCTCGACGCTGTGCAGTGTACGGGCCCTAGATGGTGAGCCTATGCCTGAGCAGGCTGTCCTACCACTGCCGGGGAAACACGGTTGCCGTCTCCGTGGGTCGTGTGCTTGGCACGGATCGTTCCTCGGGGTGGCACGTGGACAGGGCAGCGTCGATTGACGGAATATGTCAAACCATATTCGATGAATACCTCGATGACGTCATAGACCCCGACCCCGAGAAAGGGGGCCCACCTGACCAGTCGTTCACTGACTACCGCTTAGTCGAGCAACTTACTAGCACACATGGCCTATCTCAGCGGTCGACACCTATCTCGAAGTGAGTACGCTAGACTGTGCAGAAGCTTACCAGTGTGTTGCCCTGCTAACGCTCCTTCGTGCCTACCGTCTATACGCACACCGACAGGCAACTACGACCAGGCCGCCAGCTTTGTGTCAGACGCAGCAAATGGGCGCGATCGGCTCAAGGAT
>JBBPKK010000816.1:0-15840 GCA_038089215.1 Tylopilus vinaceipallidus
TGTCGTCATCGTCATAGTCGCCGTTAAACTCGGCCTCGAATGGATTATCTTCCAGATCACTTGCAGGAGAAAGCGCGGCGGGTGACATCGTATTCCTGGGCTAGACCCGAGGCTAAGAAAACACGACGGTAAAAGAAACGACCATAGACTCACGTCCATGGCTGCTAGCTTGGCATCGCGCTCCTGTTCCTCGAATTCTGCCACTAGACATTATCAGCGCCAATACCGGAATCAGAGAGCGCCTCCACTTACGGTCTCTGCCAGCCCTACGCTTGTCCCGCAGCAACATGTAAGCTACCTTGACGGCGTTCCCTTGAACGCCGTCATCCCGCCGCAGACACTCCCATATGTCCTCCTTGTCTACCCCATCCATTCTGGACGCAAGCTCCTCGACGACGTCCTCCTCAATCCGACCTAACCCATCAATAATCTCGAAGTCCAGTGCCTTTGCAGGCGTGACCAACGACGAGAGCGTGCCGAGAACAGGACCGGGAGGTGGGGGCAGAGGTGTGAGATACCGTTGAAGATCAGTCGTGTAAAACGGATGTTGAGTAATTTCTGGGATGGTAATACGTTTGACAGGGTCGACGGCAAGCATCGCATTGATCAATCCTCTCGCATCTGCACCAAGGTAGCTCGGCATGTGGTAGCTCCCCTCTGTGCACTACCGTTCAGTAACCAAAAGGGCGCTGGAGGAACGGGACGTACGGCTAATCTTCGTGAAGAGGGTCTGGACATCGTCGTCCTCAAACGGAAGCCTTCCACATAACATCACATACAGGATTACTCCACAGCTCCACACATCAATCTCCGGGCCCGTGTACAGTCCGCCCCTAATGACTTCGGGGGCGGCGTAGTTTGGACTGCCACAGCTCGTCTTTAGAAAGTCCCCATCCTTGATCTCGTTCGAGAGGCCGAAATCGGCGATCTTGACGTTGAGGTCATCATCCAGGAGGACATTCTCCGGTTTCAAATCTCGATGGACGATCTTCAGTTTGTGGCTGTACTCGATGCCGGATATGAGCTGCTGGAAGAATTTCCGCGCGCGCGGCTCCGGCATACGACCGTTGTTGACGATGTAGTTGAAGAGCTCCCCACCGGCATACTCCAGGACGATGATGATGTCCGTCGGGGTGGATATCACTTCGTATCTAGGTCGCGTGGGGGTCACGATCGTGAGCTCGTGTGGGGCATGACTGATATGCACGTACAGCTTGACGATGTGTGGATGCCGAAGGGTACGCATATACTCGACCTCGCGCTGGACTCGGGTCTTGGTCTTGGTCATGTGAATGACGGCCTTGGAGATGTACTTCATGGCGACTTTTTGGCCCGTGATGGTATGCGTTGCCACTGCAAAAAACGAACAAAAGATGGGTGGAAACCAACCGGTGACCAAGATGATCGCCATCAAGAAGTGTGGAGCGTACTCTTGACTTTGCCAAAGGTGCCTTCGGCGATGTCGCCAATGACGGTGTACTCCCCGAGCTTCGAGGCAGAAAACAGCGGTGGGTTGTCGCTCATATTGACGAGCCGTCACAGATGTTGTTGTCGTCGTCGTCGTCGTTGTCGCCGTTGTCGCCGTCCGGAGTCGTGCGTGAGCAGCGCTGAAAAAAGTCGGTGCTTGAGGTCTTGGCCGATGGAAATGGAGTTACGTATGCATCCGGGGTCCTTGCGTCTCCCCACGATAGATTATATAATATTTCCAGGCCCCCACACACCGTGTCTTTGATCACGTGTGGATGAGCGCAGAGGGAGCGGAGACGATCCAGTCGAGCTCGAACCGCGAATTGGCCGTCATCCTTGGTCGGACGAGGTGGTCTTTGGGCGCCAAAGTTTCATTGATATCAGCCCTTCTTCGAGTTGGGAGCTTCTTCATGCAGGATAAACATTACCCCGGCAGGCCTGATCACAGTGAGCTTCGCCCCCGATCCAATGAGTCTTGCCCCTGAGACTTGAGCAAATGAGTTCCCAGATTGATACCCTTCTAAATTAACTCGGTTCCTCTGACAACTAATGGAGGGAGGGAAACACTCAGAGATCATTGAACTTGGCGGGGTCACGGAAGCAATTCGGTCGGCACGGAAAAGAGCCAATTTCAAAGCAGCCAACGTTGCGTCCAACGTGACGCCGTGCGTTCACCCACACCCACACGCGACCGTCGGATGTCGCCTGGCGCACCGAGCACACCTCGACACTTCCACTTCTGAACCGACTGCCTTTTCTTTGCCCTATCAACACAGCTCGGGGCACACCCACTGCGACACACGTTCGCCAGCCATCGCCCACGCGACCAGCCCGTCACCACCCCAACGCCCACCGCCCCACCGTCCCACCGTCCCACCGCCCACACCCATCACCACCTCCCCCACGATGCGCCGCGCCCACAGCGTCCGCACCTATCCCCGCACCTCCCTCAACCTCTCCACAGACCCCCCCACCGACCTCCCCGTGCTCCGCGAAACCACCGACGACCTCTCGCCCGAAGCCACCCTCCGCAAACAACTCCTCGACAAGGACCGCGAAAACGACAAGGTAAGCCCCCCTTCCCCACCCCGCTCACCCACCCACCCACCCGCGCGGTCCAGCTGCAAGCCACCATCCTCGCCCTCCACACCCAGCTCGCCGCACGCCCCCCGATCGAGACCATCCAGTCCCTCGAGAAGGAGTACAAGAACCTCGACCTCATCCTCCAGGGCACCCAGCGCGAAAACGAGCGGTGCATGGCCGAACTCGAACGCGTCCGCACGCGCGAGCGTGCGCTCGAACAGGCCCTCGCCAAGCTCGCCGGCGAGCAGTGGCAGGTGCGTCTGGCACACCGATCTAGCGGACGCGTCGACGTCGACTGAGCTCGCCTAGACCGTGTTGGACATTGCGCCCCCATCGGCGACCGTCGTCGCCAGGGCCGTCGGGTCGTCGTTGCTGAGTCGCACGATGGCCACGCCGCCCTCGTCTGAAGTTTCCGACCCAGCGTCACAAGCGTCCATCGAAGCCACGCTGTCGCAAATGGAGCAAATCCGACTGCTCGTGCTCGGGATGGAGCAACGTATGCAAGAACGCGAGGAAAAACTGGCGAAAACGATCGAGCGCGCAGAGGCGCAGGAAGTGAAGTGTGAAACGCTGAGAAAGGACGTGTTACCTACCAAGGTAGCTGCGTAAAGATCTTGCAGACCACGCATTCCCCTCTGTCATCACCTTGTATTCTAGGACATTCTATTCCTTGTATGCATTCCTGAACACGACCCACAGTGTTTATATTATAACACACTCGCGGCAATATATTGCAACATACACAAATGACAGTGGACAATAGGATAAATGTGGATGGACATGCGGCGTGATAGCTGGACTTGACGTGATGCAAATGACTGGTTGGCTGGATAACTACAAATTCTAGCGAAAAAAAACGGTTGAAAAAATCGGGTAAACATGAAGCGCATTTCAGCCTTTTGTGCCCAGCCTCAAGGAGGGCGTTGCGGTACAAAGAACGTCGAGCT
The DNA here is from genome assembly GCA_038089215.1 of Tylopilus vinaceipallidus. Classification (NCBI taxonomy): domain Eukaryota; kingdom Fungi; phylum Basidiomycota; class Agaricomycetes; order Boletales; family Boletaceae; genus Tylopilus; species Tylopilus vinaceipallidus. Next base: position 3,498 of record JBBPKK010000816.1, read on the forward strand.
GATGGCGCACGGTAAATGGTAGAAGAAACGCGCACGTTTTGGATCGATGCAAATAAGCATGAATCAAATGACAAAGGATGGTTCAGAGTTCGATGCGAAGATTGTTCTTTCGTGCAGTGCGGAATACAAGCTCGGTGCGGCAGGGACGTCGTGCAGCGTAGAATCGAAGTAGGACACTTGCGTATTTTGATCATTGTGATGAATGCGGTTGTGAAAATGCTTGATCGAATATGGTGACACCCTTGCGGCGAAACTTTCAAGATCGATGCGGAAGATGGTTCGGCCCAGCGTGATGCGTAAAATCTATGGCGTGGTTTCCAATGTAGGGGCGGAATCCGGGGCGTTCCGACGACAGATTCGAAGTTGCAAAAAATGTCATGAACCAAGATGGTTGGTTGGTGCCGGAATCAACGAGGACGAGCAACTTAGTACCCATAATAGGCGCGCTTGTAGGGTCGTCAGTCGCGACGACTTCAAGAGGGTAAACCAAGCGATACGAACCATCCTGTCGCTGGAACAAGGTCAGGCACAGGTACAATGCTCGAACGAGACGACATACAAGAGCCAGATAACTTTGGACCCAGTCTTGCATCCACGGAGCGTCACAATGTGTCCCCTGATGCACTCATAGAGCATCGTACGCTGGTCCTTGTCGGCCTGCACAAGACGGAAAGATTGTTTACGATTTCAGAGGCATATAGCAGCCTACCTGAGGCAGTACGCTCGCGATGAGCTGACTACCTGTGACGGACAAGGCAAGGTCAACGATCATCGCACGGCGGCCACTGGATGGTGACATCAGCGCGGGACGCAAGTGCACCAGGTATCACCAACCCTTTCGCTGGCTCACACATCCTCTTGACGATCCTCGCAAGCGTTTCCGGGCCCGTCTCCTTGAACGCCTTGGTAACCGACTTGAACCCTTGTTCGTTGGTTGCATATTCGAGCAAGTCAGCGATCAAGTGGTCGAGACACATCTGACGATGTTTGGATGATCCGTGTTCCAAGACTAACGGGCATTCGTCAGCGTCAGCGCTGTACGTGGCTACCCATGGACGCGTACTGTGTTGAATACAGTATGACCCCCATTGATTTTTAGCAATTTCACCAAAGACGGCGGATCCCTGATTCAAAAGCTCGTCGATGATGCCATCTTTGGCAGACTCCTCGAGGTTCTCAAACGCGTGCTGTGGGTGAGCTAAATAACGGCTATGCGGGCCGAGTCAATGAAGAACGCCACCTGAACAACAAGGGACCCGGTTTCGTGACACGCAAGCGAGGCCCACTTGCCCTTTAGCGACTTGTTGACACTTTGAAACAAACAAAACTGAGCTCATACGGAAGCTTCGAAGCGGCAACAACTCACTAAGCGAAGATAGGCGGCGCTGGAGGGGTCCAACTCAATTCCATGATCTGGACCTCGCCCGTCACATCTCGAAGTCCGGCGGCAAATAACGGAGGATATACCTTACTCCAGACGTGAGATGCATGCTTGTTCACTAACGTCAAGGCCGGATCGCCGAGGAGAAGCTCCGACACGATCAATAACCTAATATCTTCTTCACAATCAAGGGCCTTTTGGAGGACATGGCATCCGTAGCAATTGGTCGCTAATTCGACCACCCGGCCCCTACGCGAGATTTGCTTCAGAACGTGAGAAGCAGCAAAGAGTGGATGGCGGACATGCCTCATACAACCCACGATCTTGCGCCGCTCTTCGGCAGTCGAAGCGGCCTCGAGACATCGCTGTACGGCCCAGTTTCCAAACCTATGTAGCCCCATCGAGTCAGCATGTATCGTAATGAGCGGGGATAATGGGTAGCACCGATGAGACATCATCTCGAAGCCACGCGCGCATATGGCATCTATGATCTTGTGCCGTTCCTCCAAGTCGGCGACCTTGAGCTTTTGCTGCAAGAAAATCGAGGCCTGCTGATCGGAGGATTTGATGATCCGCGCCACGAAAACATGGTACGGTGGCGACGAGGAAGGGTGAAGGAGGGACAAGAAGTTGATCGGCTGCGTGAACGACGCATGCACAAATTAGTCGATATATCATTTGAATGAATGAAACGATGTCATGCCTCGTGGGAATGGACCCCTACAGACCCTTGTCGCGCAAAGGGGGTCTGAGAGGGGGACGTCCTCAGGGAGTCCTCTCCTGGCAAGCCAATCGAAAAATCACACATTTGCTTTTCTTCTGCCCTCCGCCAATCTGGGATCTGTTGTTGTTGCCGCCAAGCGGCAGACGATATAGTAGCAGCGGGGGGGTCAGGCCGGCGAACAAGCTGCGGGAACGCGCTATCGTATAACGACTGAGTGCCCAAGGTGGGAGAAGCGTTCTCCAAGTATTGGTCAAAGAATGGAAAGCCACCCGAAGGTAGCGCAAACGGGGGCTCTAGAAGACGCGACTGAGGAATATTCACCGCGGATAAAAAATCACGCGTCTTGAGGGGCAAACCGGGATCGAGCAACAGAGACGACGGCGAGACACTGCACGGTACAGGCTGCGACTCATAGGGGGGAGTGACCTTCAAATCAAACGTAGGCTTTGCGGGTGACAAGTCCGTCGGCGTCAAGAGCGCCGATGCCGTCGAACTCGGAGACACGTCGGGCGAACCCGACAGGGCAGTCGCATCGCCATTCACAGCCCGAGTAGGCTGCTGGGGGCACAGCGCGGGGGAATTGAGATTGAGGGCGCGCAAGAGCTGTTCGACGTGCTACACGACCGGTGGGGTGAGTATATGCGCCCCAGAAAGCAAAAGCAGACGTGCATTGTCGTCAAACTCGGGACTCTGCCTTTTCCTCCCATCTCCGATGGCGCCAATGTCCCTTTTGCGAGGTGGGCCGACGAGCCCGACCGGGCCGAAGACGTCTTCGCTCCCAGGGATCGGATTGAAGGCTCGGAACCCCCTCTGCGGATGAGCGGCCGCTTTTTCGGTATCACGCAACAGGGAATCAATGGTATTCGGCCAGGTTGAGGCATCCAACTGCTGAGGCTGCGGGGCCCAGATTGAGGCTGCCGTTGTCCTCGATCGGGGAGGACTGTAATCATCGGCAAAGGGACGGAAAGGCTGGGTGTTGGCGGAGGACTGCATGGTCGCTGGAGGAGGGGGATGGTGAGTGGGGCAGGGAAAGAGGGAAATCGCGCCCAAAGGGTCTTTTATATGGATTTTCGAGCGCGCTGACGGCCCGTCCGAATGTGACGATCCCCCAGCACAGACAGTCACATTCCTTTTTAGGGGAAGATTTGACTTAATGTGGAAGCGCTTCTTTGCACCCTCCAACCCGCCCGGTTCGCGACTGACAGGCATTTCTGTTCGATGTGGTGCTGCCAGTTCGACTATCAGATTACCCACCGCTTATCACACACGGCGCACGAGCGTCCACGGGCCGTTCGTGCGATTCAGCCCGACTTCGACGTGTTCGCCGCACCTCCCAGAAGAGTGCCTGGCAGGGTGATGCTGAATGCCATTCCCGACTCGTCACATCGTCACGATCGGAGCCTAGGACCCGCGGTAGAGATCGAATGAGCCACGAGAGATGAGAATGTGGTGAACGCCTACCTAACAACAGATTGTGCACTGTGCATCCGACCTATGTTGCTTCACGAGCTGAATTGCGTCGGAGGCGGCGAGAGAGGCCCAACACAAAACCACAAGCGCGATAAGAGTTGAATCTACGCCGTCCTCAAATGGAAAACCACAAATAATTTTTTTCTTTCTGCGCAGTGTCAGGTGAAGAGGTGACGGTGCATCAACGCCGTTCGCTTGAACACAATAAAGTATGAACCGGAAAGTTTGAGATTTCATGGCAACCACCCCGAGGGCCCATCTACAATGCGACACCACTCACAGGTCTTGGCGATGAGATAAAATGCAGATCGGCGGTTGGGTAAAGAACTCTGGAAGGACGAAGTGCAGGACACAGAATGCACCTTTCCAGACGCTCTTCGACATTCCGCAATCAGCCTCCGCTGAACAGCAGTTCCTCATTTGGCAGAACTGCACAAGCCGGATCCGAAAACCGCGGGAAAATACACGAAGGTGGGACACAGCTTCGCGATTCGGTATAACGGACGGCGATCAGCTGTCTGTACCTCTGTGTTTCATACTCACACGAGGGGGTGGCGTAGCAACAGGTAGAGTCTCAAGCGTCTGCTGGGGTTGTATTGATAGACCGGGTTTCCCACCACCCTGAACGCCAACAATCATGAGGTTGAGTACGTCAAACAGGCGCAGTAGTGAAGTAAGGGGATGAGGGAACTCGCGGAAATGAAGGATATGACTAGACTCTGTGATCAAGGGTAAGACGGTACGTGAGAGAAGATGGGTCCTGAGCGAGAAATGAAACGTTTGGACACACAGCAGTGTGTCAGGATTATTCCAATGGGCGGATATTGACTCATAGAAGCGTTGTGTACCTGCAAACGGTTGCTGAGACGTGCAGTTGCGAAGGTAAGAGAATGCGCGAGCGGTCTCGACCCCTGGTTGGCCCTGACATCGGCACAGGGAAGCCGGGCCGAGAAACCCGAGCTGAAGCTGATCTATGGAGGCCAAAGACGATTCCCACGAGACGCCCACAAGGATCTCCTTGGAGTCTTATGGAGTCAGCGAAACTGCGGGTAACACCAGCGCATCGGATGAAAAAAAGGGGCGGAAGGATGGTCGCGGGCATATCAGACAGAACAGCCGGTCACTCATGCGAAGCGATGCAACACTGAGCCTAATTATAGAAACGTGGAGAGCGGGGGACGGGGTCTGAGCAGCAGCGTTACGGGAGCCGAGCGACGTGCTGTGAAGAGGGAGCTGTGAGCGAGCGATGGCAACTGGGGTATGAATAGCGTCAGATCACATTACGACGCGGTAGGAGACAGGGGAGTGATGATCAAGCGGACAAGGCGTGCGAGGAGATGAGGGACAGGTGTGGAGTAGAAACGTATAAGGGCAAAGCCAAGGTTATGATTGAATGGGAGGAAGCGACATTGTTAAGGTAGGACGTATCAGGAGCGGAGGAATGGCGAATAGCGGGCGGATTTGGATGGATTCTGTGGCGGAGGAGCCTGGGAGAGAGCTTAGTTGGCAGATCGAGAGAGGCATCGGATGGGCGAGCCAAGTTGACGGCGCGGCAGGCTCCCACACGAAAAAAGCAACGCCAATCATCTGGCGCGGGGGCCGTCGAGGTGTGCGGCGATAAGACAAGGCAGGCTCCGTCTCGGCAGCAGAGCAGGGGCGCTGGTGGCTCAGAGGCCGTCGTCGAGTGCGATGGGTGGTTTCAGGAGACAGGTACGCGGAGGGCGTCGTATGTGCGACGGACCGCTGGGATGGCGCGCAAGAGGAAAAGGGACGGATAAGGGAATGACGGCAAGATCTCGCAAGCAGGCGTGATCTCGATCCTGCCTGGAAGGGGAAACCGGCACCGCCGGTGAATTGATGGGTGGTCGAAGGGTGAAGAGGAAGGCAGGAGGGCGGAGTTGGGGCGACGGAGATTTGAGACGGCGTTATGGGACGCTGAGGACCGTAGAGGGCCGGTTACGTAGGGGGGGTTTCCCAGCGGACGCCGTTGCCCTCCAGCGGGGGGTTCTGCGGCGAACGGCGACGCGGCGAAAAAACCGCAGCGGGTGTTCGGGAGCGGGTGGACGGTGCGAGAGGATCTACCGTAAGACCAGCCCGGCGGTGATCACACCTCGACTATATCAACTGCCCTCCTTATACCCTCCCCTTCCCCTTCCCCCCTCATGTCCTCTCCCATCCACCGTCTCCCCCTCGAGCTCCTCGAGAAAATCGTCCTCGACCTCCCCGACGACCCCACCGACCTCCCCTTCGCAGTCCTCCCTCTCCTCCTCACCTCGCGGCACTTCTACTCCAGGCTTGCCTTCACCGCCAACAACCCTCTCTACGCCCGCATCTTCCGCGCCAACTTCGATGCATCCGCGCCCCTTCGTCGCCTCGGCGATCTCAACGCATCCGGCCTCTCTGCACAGCTCCGCGCCAACTGCGAGGCCCTCAGGTCCATCCGTCGCAGAGACATCCACGCCCCCGACGTCCTCGACGCCTTCTGGACATGCTTCTCCATGCTTATAGAGAACGACGGCAAGAACCGCTTCCAGCTCGACCGTGCCGGCCTTCCGGACTTTGTCGACTCCTTTGTCCGCGAACGCCTCTACCAAAACACCCAAAACGGATGGCCGGCCGAGAACGAGATCAACTCCCTTGCTCTCTGGCTCCTCTGGCTCACCACCACCGACGGTGCGTTTCTCTTCTCTCTCTCCCTTCGCCTTCTAAGCCCGTCCGCCAGAGCGTCTCAGGGCCGAGACGCCTGGGCAACGTGCCCAGATGACTAGGCTCATCCTGCCATTCGTCCTCATGCCTGTTCGCGTACGTTTCTCCTCGCCATTCGATCAGCCCTTCCCCCTCACCACCTTCCAGTATGCCGCGTACCTCGCACCCCACGTTCACCACACCCTTCCCCTCCCACGCAACCTTCCGGAACTCCCCCATTCCTTTCCCACCGCGCATGGTCCCTACCCGTGCTATCGCGAGGGCTTTTCACGCGTCATGCCCCTCTACCACGTCAACGGCGTCATGCTCGGCGTGCCGCTGGCTTCCATTGCCGCAAAGCTCATCTATTTTGCCCACCGCGAAATCTTTCCCGTCGGCGTTCCCCCTCATCTCCCCCGCAATCGTGCCCATGCCCTCCAGCTTGGCCTCAACATGGTCGGCCCAACACAGGAGGACGTCCAGGAGCTCAACGAGCACAAGGTCGCCAAGTTCGTGCCTTTATCCACTCGGGAATGGTGGTCCGAGATCGACGACCACGACAAACTCGGAGAGGAAGCCCTCGCGAAACGAGCTCCCAGCGCACTATGGGACGACGACTGGAACCGCCTCGCCGACTGCACCACTGTCTTTTCTCCCGTCTCTCTCGAACGCACTCACTACACCCCAGGTCTTCTCACTGGACTATGGCAAGGCAGGATGCTGGTCAGTGGCTCGATGACGCAATGCTCCTCGTGTGATCTAATCGTCTTGCGTTTATCCAGTATCCCGATAACGAGGCCTACGGTAGTATCATGCAGACACCCCAAATGCCCTCAGCGTTCAACGAGCAGTCCGTTGGCATCACTGCCGCACCCGTCTTCATGCGCCTTCGTGAATACCATTGTATGGATGTCGAGCCAAACCAGCCCGCTGCCTCGGGCGGCATCCAAAACGCGTGGTTTCCCGGCTCGGCGCGATTCCAGGAGGTCGCGGTGCGTATGCCACCTGTTTGAAGCCATGCTGTCTGACCAAATCGTGACGTCTTGTTCAGCACGGCCTTGCTATCACGTGTCAGGAGAGGACTCTATCTTACGATGAATACGTCGTTGGGGGGCCTGACTTACACGATGAGAGCAAGTGTCGTTCGTGCCAATACCGTGGAACCTCGCAAATTGTCATGCGCGAAGACGATATGCGGTATCTCGGCATGCTCGACAACACCCTTGCGGACGAGGACATGGAGGACGATGAGGATGAAGACGATGCGATGGACGACAGCCCAAGCGACACGGATACAGACGCAGATATGAGACCGGATGCAGACGAGCTTGTGATCACGCGCAAGTGCGATGGTATCCTTGATATCGTTCTGTTTGGCGAGGTGCGTTCTGTTCCGGTTCCGATTTTATGCTTGGTCTTGCTCACTGGCGATGCGTCGTTGCCACTTTAGACCGACCTGCGGCACGGTCAGGCGTGGCATCACTACAAATTCCTTGGTCGTGTTCGCAAATGGGACGGCCTTGTCGCGCTCATCCGTATTCCGGTGAGTTTGGTTCTAGCCCTGTCCTCCGTTCCCGAGCGAACGAGGTTGGAGGGCCTTGAGAGCACACTCATGGTTGACATTGTTCTTTCTCAGGTCGCTTCTGCAGGCGAACTTGTAACTCACATTGATTTGACGACGGTCAATCCTTTGACCGCACCGCTTGGTGTCTGGGTCTTCACTGGGTATGTCGTTGGGGGCCAAAACTTGGTCGGAAACTGGCGGACGACGACGCATCCTGACGAGCCAGTGACGTTCGAATCGGCGTTTGCCATGTCCAAACGTGAATGATATGGGCTAACCCCACGACGATCCCAACGGCTGCCACATAGGCCTTTTTTTGATTGGGTTTGATTGATCTTTTTGCTGCACGGACAGCGTTTTCCATCTTGTTCTGATCTGTATCGTACATAACATTCATACCCTCGACTACCCGCCCCGTGGTGATCACCCCATCACGCATCACGCAGCAGCATGTACGCATCGCCCGTAGATCTCCGTTCACTCGCATCTTTTTCCATCTCCATGCTCCTTCGTGTTGCATCTCGCTTCATTGTGTCATCATGTCATTTCTTTTTCCCGCATATGCATCGACATGCTTCGTTTCACAAGGCAACGCTCCCACCATCGATCTATTCTCTCTTCTTGCATGACGTGTATACATCTTTGCCCTAATTTTGTAGTTGGAGATATTCGTGTTCCATATCTCTTGGTCTCTATGTCGCATTCTGCATCGCATCCTTGTTACCCGCTCGCTGCATAATACATAATAACACGCTGCTTTCGTGCTAGGTTTGGCTGGCATGCGGTTCTCATGCCCGTCTTTCACGCCCGGCCCTCATGCCGACATGAACTGGCCGACCTCGGCCCTCGACTCGACCGTCATCGCACGCGCACTCCTATCCCCATGGCGGTGGTGTGAGGCTCCATGGGGCGACAGTGGACACGCACGCGCACGCACGAGGGCCATGTGACACGACCCGTATAGCGCGCGGGCCTGGCTCCCGTGTTCGGCCGTCCTCGATGTCCCACTCGGGGAGGGGGGAGAGGAACCCCGGCCGTTCGACAGCGGGGATCACGCGCGTGGGAAGACAGGCACGCGGTGGGCCAGGGTCCCGGGCTGCACTGCAGGCCCGGACGGCCACGGTGCCCCTCTGTCAGGACGCTGGCATGCCCCCCCTTGCACCGAGCACTCTCCAGCCGCACGCGCAGGGCGGCGCGCGGCGTTTGGACGCCGTGCCCCCCCGCGAGACCACGGCGATGCGCACGCCTGACGGCGGCGGGGGCGGTGCGCTCCCGGACGCGCCCGATGGGGACGTCGTGACGCTCCGCGCGGGCCAGCTGTTCGATCCCGTCGCGGCGGCGCTCGTCCCGCGGCAGACGATCCGGATACACACGCCGACGGGGCGCATTCTCGACGTGTCGCCCTATGACGAGGACGAGGACGGCGCCCGTGGACGACCGGATGACAACGTCATCGACCTGAGCGGGTTGACGGTCCTCCCCGGGTTCGTCGACGCGCACGTCCATCGTGAGCCCCTTTGCCGAGGCGAGAGACACATGCTGACCCGTACGCGTGCACGTCTGTCGCGATCACAGTCTTTCTCCATCCGTATGCGGAGACGTCCTGGCAGGACCAGCTGATCAAAGAGTCCCTCGCCGAGCGCACGATCCGCGCGACCGTGCACGCCAGGCGGACGCTCCTGGCCGGGTTTACGACCGTGCGGTGAGTGCATCTCTGACACACAGTGCGAACCCACCAGGTGCGTGGGCACCTTGGCCCTGGCACGCGAGCACGTCGTACGTACGATGGTCGCCAGCCCGCTGACTCGCTTATCACGATCGATAATCTCGCTCCTCGTTTTTTCCCACCCTCCCCGTTATCCCCCGGATTCACGTTTACCCCTGTTTCCTGCTCTCGATTGTGTGTCGCGTGGCCTAAGCTGACGCGCGCCCCTCCTCCACAGCGACCTGGGCACCGAAGGCGCCGACGACGCCGACATCGGCCTGCGCAAATGTCTCTCCGCCGGTGCACCCGGGGTGGTCCCCATCATCCCTGGTCCGAGGTATTTTTGCGCTTCCCGAGCGATCGTACCGACAGGCAGCTACGGTAAGGCGCCATGATCAAATCAGCTTCGCGTTCCATACCCTCGTCCATATCTCGTGTTCATATCCGTCCTCGCTTCTCCGTCTTCCTTTTTTCTTTTCTTTTTTTCCGCGTCGCTTGACCCTCCTTTTCCCGGTGGTGTCGTACACGATTCTATCCCCCCCTTATCATCGCAAAGTCCGCTGATGGGGATGATAATGGATATGGATAAGACCAGGGAGATGGCTGATTGATTGCATCCTTGACAGGGCCCAAGGGCGTCGTCCACGTCGACAGGGAGGGCATCGATGGTGTCATGGGCGCAGAGGTGGCAGACGGCCGTGACGGGTGCGTCAAGGCCGTCCGGCGGCAGATTGGTGCAGGGGCAGATTGGATCAAGGTATGTGTTCACGTGTCTGTGTGTGCGTGTATGTGCGTGTTGACGAGTTCGTGCTATTCAATTGACGACGACGTTTGGGTTCGCGTTCTGGTTTTGGGTGTGTTGGTGGACGTGGACATGCGCCGTGGGGGTCGTGGCGCGCAACATGCACGTTCCCCCCCTCTCTCCTCGCTTCTCTGGGCGGTGCGAATTGAATCGATCCTGGGTCTTGGGCTCCATTGGTGTTCTTGCAAAATCGGGATATAGATTTATGCAGGTGAGTGTGATCGGTTTCAATGACGGGTCATCGTCTCGTCGTCCTCGTGGGTGGTCTAGATCGTCATTCACACTCATCTCCGCTCGCATTCATTTTCTGGACTTTGCTGAATTGGTCCTGTCGTCTGTTCATAGATTACCGCGTGCGATCAAGAATGGAGGGCGTGTCTGCGGAAACGGGGCGGGCATCCATAAACACCTTTGACGATGAAGAATTGAAGGCGTTGGTGTCGAGTGCGCACATGTACGGGGCCAAGGTGGCAGCGCATGCGATCCACGGGGAGACGATCGCCAAATTGGTGGCATTGGGCGTGGATTCGATCGAGCACGGCTACGGCATTCTTCTTGCCGAGTCCTCGGACGCGGAGAGCGACCATCCGGATCCCGCGGAGGTGACGCGCGAACGGCGTCGTGCGTTGCATGCGCTGGCGCAGTCCAAGACGACGTGGGTGCCGACGCTGGGGGCCTTTTACACGCTCTCACACGAGTCGGCTGGGGCGGCGACGTGGGCGCGTGCATCGGAGGCATTCAAGGCGGCGCTCGAAGAGGGGGTGGAGAATATTGCGTGCGGCGGCGATACGGGGGTCTTTGCGCACGGGCAGAACGCGCTCGAGATGGTGTTGATGGTGCGTTTGGGCGCGGACTGGCGCAAGGTGTTGCGGTGGGGGACATTGGGTGGGTGGGCGTGCGTGCGTGCGATGAGCTGGGAGGGGCGGCAGGGGGCAGCGCGATTGGCGAGGCTGAGCGAGGCGGCGGAGGCGGGGTGGCCTGGGGACCATGACGTCCCGTTTGGCGCGATCCGGCGTGGATGGGCTGCGGACGTGATTGCGACGAGCGGGGACGTTGCGGGGGACTTTGAACGCGCGGTGTCCGCGGAGAGCATCCAGTTCGTGATGAAAGGCGGTCGGGTGTACAAGCGTGACGGAAAGGCGGTCGAATGAGGTGATGGCGACGTCCGAGGCGGGCGATCAGTCAAAGGTGTATGTACTTGTCGATAGGTCGAGTGTAGACGGAGGTGCCGCAACTCGGCACCCCCTAATTCCATTCAATGGTTGGCTGACGCTTGGCGTGGCATGCGACACCTCCCCGTCTCCGCAGTGCGCTGTCAAGGTGCGGGGTTACGTCTGGCGTCGGATCGTCAGCGTGTCACAGGCTATCACCCGGCTGCGGATGGGGAAAAGCGACCGTCGGCGGCGCCCTGAGTCGCGTACGCCGAGTTGAACGACGACACCTGCCTAATGGGTTTCGTGGCACGTGCGCGGGAAAGTCTTGGTCATCTACTGTACAGCTCACCTTTTCTTTTTCTCCTCGGGTTGGTCGACTTGACGCCCTGTCGCCATCTGAATACCATCATACGGTCAAGACTCCAACGACGCCTACCTTTTCCTGATCTGGTGTGCCATGGTTGCCATCGCATCCCTGTCCCCCACCAACTAGTCAGGGCCCTCCGTGTCAAACGCGCCACGCGGAGGGCTCGTTACGTTCGTGGAAGAGCAACGTGCGCCGCGCTGGCTCGCTGCGAGGCGTCGTTTTGGCGCTGAGCAGGTGCACGGGTCGGCACGGTCGTTTTTAGTGATGGGGTCTCTACGGAGTAGAGGTCGGTGGGGACAGGTCTGCCGAGCTCGTAGTTGTGGGACAGACATCGTTTCGTTATGACGCACGTGTGTATTGGAATGCGACCTGTATGCCCAAGCGGTGAATGCCAATGAGATGGGGTCGGTTTGATTTGCGATTGCCATGGCCGTGACCGTGCGCGAGGTCAGGCGGGCGGTCAAGCTCATCGTCAAACCCAAGCCGGCAAG
>JBBPKK010000817.1:0-15837 GCA_038089215.1 Tylopilus vinaceipallidus
CGGGTCCCCCAAGACATTTTTTACGCACCTGTTGATCCTGAGCCTCGTACGCGCCTGCATGGTGGACGCTAAGTCGCGCGAGCGCTGCTGGGGCGTGCACGTTGAACTTGTTGACCTGCAATCCCCGCGGACGGCAAGAGTCTATGGATGCGGTGTTCCTACCGATGCTCAGGCATGTGCGTGATCGGATGAGTGGGGTGATTCTCTGAGGAGAACATGGTAGGCAGCTATATTGCTGAACATCCGATTCATTTTGAGGACGACAAGGATGTGGCGGGGTTGGCGAGGAAGGGTGCTGGATTTGATGGACCCGTGGACAGTCAGGCCTTCAGGCTCTGCATATGCGCAGATGAGTCAGCTCGTATACGAGCAGAGATGCATTTTTCGCTATATAACTATCTTCTAGGAAAACCTCATTCACCCACCGTGTCGATAACAATGATCGGCCGCCCCGTGAAGAGGTGGTTGCCAGGTTGAGCAATGAAGTTCTCCATGTGCTCCAACGAGGACGCGACGCGCGCAACTGTTCTTCATGTTTCTTGAGAGACTGGTCCTGTAATCGATCATGATTCGGGCTACAGGACTGGTGATCGGCGAGGTTGCGTGAGATGGTACTGAAAGGATTGCGTGCATGGCGTCCCTTGCCGGTACTGGAAATGAAAAACGATAAAGTCAACGTCTTCTGCTTGTCGTACAGTTGCGACACCATCCCAGCGACCCCAGACGTGGCAGACGAGTTGAAGCTCGTAAGCCTGTAGAGTCAGGCTGCTTCGTCGGAATCGCTGAAACAGTCGGAAATGACCCCAAGAGTGAGGCGGTCCCACGAGTGATGGCCCGAGCCAACAGCATATAGGCTACATCGCTCAGGACGATTTCTTCTGCCGAGTTCACTTTCGTATAGGTGGGCGTGCACAATTAAGATTTCGCTTACCAGTCCTCTTGTATTTATCACCGCAGACAGCACGGGGGAGTTCATCGAAATACCCGGGAAGTTCCCACTGATAAGACCAGATAAACTGGATACATGATAATTCGTCTGACTGGAAGGATGAATAACGTCACACCTCGGCGATACACCATCTGGCAGGACGCTCAGAGAAAGAAGAAGTGCACCGTATGAGAAGAGGTGCTGCCCCGAGCGTTGCGTAAAGAGGGTGGGGAGATGGACCAAGATCGTGCATGTCTGAAGACTGAGAGCGGTGTTTGAACCGGTGAATAAACCACGTAACCTCAGTATTTCCGGTGAACATTATCTACCAATGTGGATATAAGGAACCCAAGACAGGAAGGAAGCGCCAGACTCGCGGAGGCGCTGGACGGCACGATGCAACGCTTCCGCGGCCTCCGTGCTGTTAGGCACTTTTCCACCCCGAAAGAGGTACTCGTAGACATCCTTGGCCACTTTCGGCGCGTCCGGATCTCGGATGGCCCACATCGTCGCGATGACGCTGCCATAGCCGGCAAGCAGCATGCCAGCCGCAAGATGCACGGATTCTTCTGGGAGGCTCTCGTCTCCCTGTGCAGTCTGACAGGCAGAAAGGAACGCGAGACCGCCCTGCGGGCGCGATAGGCGGATAATGTCGGAAAGTTTCAAACGACGCCCGTTGGCGAGGCCCAGTCCGCTGTCGAGCGGATTGTGAGGATCTTGAATGCCATGACAGGCAAAGTGGACCCAGTCCGCGTTCGTCATCTCCTTCATGACGTCCTCGACCGTGCCACGCGATTCCTGGAGGGTCACAGAAGGCGATTCGGAAGATAGCATTTTGATGTGACTGATCTCTTCCTTGACGCACACTAGCGTGCCGAGTCCATCGGTTGGCGGCTGAGGTACGGCAACAAGACGGATGTGGGATGTGGATCCACGCGAGGCTTTCTGAGGTGGTGATGCAAGGGCACTAAGCGTGGGTATGTAGGAGGACACAACAAAATCAGAAAGCTTCGAACCCGCCTTGGCATCCCCGTAGAGGCCAGCGGCATGTATGGGCAGAAATGCGAACGGGCCAGTCGGACACCAAAAGATGCGGGACATCTTTTTGGAATCAGATATTGGGGTCTAGGAAAGGGTAGGTTCTCATCAGAAAGAGTGGCATTTACGTTCGGAAGGGGTACATACCAAAAAACCAAGTGCTTGGAGAACAGGGTTCACGACCTCATTCCAGGCGGAGGAGAGGATCCGTTGTAGCAGCTCATCGGGTGTGTGCCCCGCGATTTGTTGTGGTTTGACCTTGGCCGCGCGGTTGTCCATCTCGGCGTCATCTGAACTATCCATCCCAAGAGACTTGAGGAATTTCTGCGAGGAAGGATCCTCTTGAGAAGACAGTACAGTAGAGATGGCATCACGAGAAATGATCAGGCAATTCCGCTCAAGTGTCATACGAAGCACAGCACGCATGGCCACTAAGCCACGAAAGCTAATGCCTGGAAGGGGGACAGAGATTACATTTTCCGACGATGATACGATAATCAGCGCGTCGCAACGATCTTCGCTGGAATTGAGGTAGACTACCGGCCCAAGATGTGCTGAGGAAGCAAGTTGCTTTATAGTCTTTGGGAGTAGGAATCTATCAAAACTTGGCAGGGACCGAATCTCTGAAAGAAGTTCTTCTCTCCGGAGAGCAAGTTGATGGTGTCTTCGCACTTCGTTCTCAAGCGATTGAGCGTGAGGGGGTGTTATGCAATCCGAGAGCCCGTAGGACGCACCACCAACAGGCGAACTAGCTGTCTCGAGTTGACGTGAAACAAACTCAAGTTGCTGAGCAAGAACTGGATGCTTGGTGCGGAGTTCATCGACGGGTGTACGAAGTTGCAGAAGCTGAGCCCATACTACCGAACGTCCCTGTTCGAGCCACTCGACGGCCTTCTCATAACAACCGGCCCCGATTGCAGCAGCGGCTCCATCGCATGCTACGCCAACGACTTCCAGGAGTACACGGTGACGTTCAGGAAGCGGGAGTCCAAGCCACGCCAATTCCGGGATGAGACTGGTAGCAATCGTATACGCGTCAAGCACAGCCTGTATGTTGCTTTCTCTGCGCGCGCAGGTAATCCAGCCACAAGCTGCACGGAAGCGAACAAAAGTGGGCGCTGTGGGGGACTGACTGACCTCGGAAAAATGCGAAATTGCAGCGGCAAGATGAGCGGAATCATGAGAGTACTCGTAATACTTCTTGTATATGTTTCCACTGCTGTTCAAGCAATGGTATTTGGTGAGATGATCATCGGGAACAATTCGTACTGCCTCCTTCAATACCGAGATAGCCTCGATGGCATCTGTAGGATTACCAAGATGCTCAAAGCGACGAAATAAGGTGGGCCCAAGGTTACACAACCAAGCCGCTTTATCGGGGTGGCGGTCTGGAGTGAGACGATCCGCTTCCTCGTACACTGAAATAGATCGGTTCAGGTCTGTAAGGTCATTGAGATGCTCAAAGCGATCAGATAACGAAGACGCGAGGTTGTTCAACCAAGCTGGCTTAAGATGATGGTCGTTAGGAATAAGACGCCCTGCCTCTTCTTCGTTTGAAATAGATTTGTGGAGGTCTGCAAGATCACCAAGGCGTTTAAAGCGACTCGAAAGACACAACCCGAGGTTGGCTAATCGGTCTGGCCTAGTAGGATGGTTGTTGGGTACGAGACGCACTGCTTCCTCGAACAGTGATATGGAATTACTGATATCTCTGAGATCACCAAGGCGCTCAAAGCGATCATGTAATGAGAGCGCCAGGTGATCCAGCCTAGTTGGTCGCATGATGTTGCCACTCGGAGTGAGACGTACTGCCTCTTCCAGCCTCAAAATGGACTTGTCAATATCTGCAAGGTCACCCAGACGCTCAAAGCGGAAGGCGAGTGAGGACCCGAGTTTGTCTAACCGTTCCGGCTTTTCAGGGTGATTTTTCGGGGTGAGGCGTACCGCTTCTTCAATCAACGGAATGGATTTGTCGATGTCCGTTACGTCACCGAGATGTGCAAAGCGACGAGCTAACGAAAAACCGAGGCTGTCCAAGCAAGCTGGTTTGTTTATATCCCCACTGGGAGTGAGACGCAATGCATCCTCGAGCATCGTAATAGATTTGTTGATGTCCGCAGGGTCGCCAAGACGATCAAAACGGACCGACAACGAGGACCCGACATTTGCCAAGCGAGATGGTCTATCGGGATGGTCATGATGAGTAAAACGAAGTGCCTCCTCATGGATCGAAATGGATTTGGTAATATCCGCGAGGTCACCAAGACGCTCAAAGCGACGACACAATGATACCCCGAGGTTGGTCAACCGAGCTGGCTTGTCGGGATAGAGGTCTGAAACAAGGGGAACTGACTCCTCAAACCTCGAGATAGCCTTGTCGATGTCCACAATGTGACCGAAGTATTCAAAACGACTACACAACGCGGCCCCGAGTTCGTTCAACCAACCTGGCTTTTCAGGATGCTCGTCAGGAATGGCTTGGACAGCATTCTCCAGCATTGAAATCGACTCGTGGATGTCAACAAGATGGCCGCTGTAGTTGAACCGAACGCGTAATAATCCCCCAAGATGAGCCAATACCAATGGCCGACGAGGATGTCCATCTGGCAAATTTAACAACGTGGTCCTCGTTTTTTGTATCGACTCCTCCCACGCGGCATTCGTGCATTCTACGCTGGATGTCACAGATGGGATCGTCTTCTTCGGCACCGAGACCCCCGCCATTTGCAGCGCAAGCCACGCTGCTCGGTATGCATAAGTTTGCACAACATCAGAGAGTAAGCGCTTGTTTCCTGTCCTGTCTGCCTTGTTTCCTTGTGCCTGTAAATAAGCCAGAATAGAAAAACAGAGCTCGAGTGCCGTTACAGAATGGTCTGCATGAACATTGGGATGGAGCTGGAGCGCATCTCGATACAATGTCATAGGGAGATCGAAGTCATGGTAATGGTTATACTCGTAGCAGCGAATGAACTTCGCAGTAGCCAAGGTGAATAATATGCTGGAGTAATCGGGGTGGCTCTGAGGGCAGATGTCGCGAAGACGCTCGAAACGCGCGATAGCATCGTCTAGATCTCCTTGTTCGTGAATCCGGTGGTAATGCTGCAGGGCACGATGTCCTATATCGGCGAGCCGTTTCATCTGACTCGAACTGTCTGACTCCGGTAGCTATGATAGTGATATCTGAGCGGGTGATGACCAGATCAATGAAACACTCACAGTAGGTTTTGCGGCGGATTCGATGACGTGGCAGGCGCGTCGTTCGGTGATAACTCGGAGCGACTGCCTTGAAGACAGAAAACGTTCATTCAGGAACCTGATAGCTACGAGATGTCAGACAGTGTGTCCCGTGCAATAGTAGGATGTATATCTCACGCTTGAGCTCCTCGTTGCGATTGAGTAGATCTGCCACTGTAGCTTTGAAGCGGAGAAGCAATATCCCACAACATGGTGAGCCTAAATCAAAGGAAGCATAGACTCTGAATAGAACACTGGATGATCGTTTCGAGGGCCTTCAAGTAATTAGACCTCGTTCGTAATACAGCTTGGGTAGCAACTCACAGGAGGATTTGTGCATCCCATTCTACCACGTCCATTATGGGTTTATTAGATGTTGTTGTAGTTTGGTCATTGATTTTTACTACAATATAGACGTGACCTGGAAGTTTACGACGCAGGCCAGACACGATTTGTGTGGCACAGATGTCTGGACAACATGAATTTTGGAACGCTGACACACCGTACTACGTACGACTTATGAAAGTATTGCTGTCCTCCAGCGAGTACGATCGTGAGTCATCTGATTCCATTCTTGACTAGGTACGTTGCGATTCACGGATTGACTATCGAGTTGAAGGGTAAAGTACGGCGGGCGAGATGTAGTGGCAGTGCTCATGTGGTATGCTGACATTTGATTGGCCGATCTATGCTGCTACGCTCACAGCCAAAACTAAAAAGCGATGAGGTACAGCAAGTGGACTGATTGCATACGCCATATAGGCCCATCAGTGCTACAGACATCGGAACACTTGTCGAAAAGGTAAATGCAAGAACCGGCATGACAATAAGATATGCTCCACCATTTTGGCAGTCACCGTGCGGCAGCAGCGAATGACTCGACAGCATCCGAATCCCACAATCAATCAGATCTTGGAGACGCCTCCAATAAAGCGGTGGACACATACGCGAGTATCCTCAAAGGTGGGGAGAAAAGAAACCTGCGGGCGGAAGCATACTCTTGAAAGTGCTGAGTTCCGAGCGGTTAATGAGGCGTATGGGTAATCGCAGTCCGGAGGCGGGTCCGGGGAAGAATATCACCCAGAACAGCCTGGCAGAATGGAAATTGGTAAGCAAGAGTTTAGTGGTGCTCCAGCACGTTCGGTATGGTGAACCAAGTCAGGGTGGAGGCGCGTACGCATGGTGAGGGGCGGACGACTTGCACAGGCGGATAAACGCGGGGACTAAACAGTATGAAAAAGGCGAGGACGGGAGAGAATTGGGGTGAGAGAATAGAACAGGTAAAGCAGGGCGGGAGTGAAGGGAGGTGCGACAGAGACAAGACCAGTGTGAGAGCACATACATGCGAGTGGATGAGGCAAGGCGACAGTACAGAGAGTGTGGGGCAGTAATGTAGTGAGGTGAGGCGGAGAGTGCGAGCGCAAACGCACCCGGAAAGGCGAGGAAGAATGGAGGGATGAGACGGTGCTCGTGCTTGCTGCCTCGCACGCACAGCTATGGGTGTATGTGAAAGTGAGCAAGCATGTGGAGGGGCCGGCGAGGGGGCACTGGGGGATCGAGAAGGGAGGCTGGCAAGGGGAGGCGGACTCGGAGGCGGCTTGAATGGTCTGGATAGTGACTGCAACTTCAACATCAGCTTACAATTGCTCAATTTCGCAGCTGAATGGTCACAGATGCGTTTTGAAGGCCCACGCTCGATCAGAGCACGAGCGAGCAACAATTGAGAGCGACGCGCAACTACAATACCCGTTGTAACTGCAAGTTGAACTTTTTGCTCCGACTTCCCTGCCGGAAATCCCCGAACCTCCGACAAGTTTAATCCCTGCCGGATCTCTTTCAGTGACCTCCTGGAATCATCCCAAATAGTCGCACTGCTTAGCGGAGGCGTCAGTAAATACCAGGAAAAACAATCACGCCTGAATAATCGGAACACGGACAACCTACCAAGCGGGGCGGCGTTCATCTGAGGTGCAACACAAGGGGTGAGCTTCTGAGTGTGAAGCGGTCAAGCGTACATTGCACAATCGAGTTTCGTCACGCCATTGGCAATGTCGATACACACAAAGGCCAGATTCGATGGGCTCAGAGCACTAGCCACGGCAGAAAATACATTGGCTTCGCTGGCAGATCACATTAGTTCTTGCCACGAATATCTATTGTTCCGAAGACAAGACATGATTGAATTTTCCAGGTGAGAGAGTGGAAATGAGGATGTGATAGTTATACATCTAGTGGGAAATAGAAACCAATCGTGCTCAAACGAGCGATATAAAAAGCGTAGTTGAACATCATTGACCAAGATGGATAAAAGGAACCCAAGATGTGAAGGACGCACCAGAATGGCGAAGGTTCCGGACAGCATAATGCAATGCTTCTGCGGCTTCTGTGCTGTCGGGAACCTTGCCCTCCCGGAAGAGATGTTCGTATACGTCCCTGGTCACTTTCGGCGCATCAGGATCCCGGATTGCCCACATTGCCGCGATGACGCCGCTGTAACCCGCGAGCAGCATCCCCGCAGCGAGATGAACTGCTTCTTCTGCCAACTTCTCGTCTCCCTGTGCGGTTTGGCAGGCGGAGAGAAACGCCAGGCCCCCTGCTGGGCGCGATAGACGAATGATGTCGGAAAGCTTCAGGCGACGAGCGTTCGAAAGCGCGAGACCGCTGTCGAGCGGACTGCGAGGATCTTGCATGCCATGACACGCAAAGTGGACCCAGTCCGTGGTTTTTATCTCCTCCAGGACATCCTCGACCAAACCAGACGATTCATGGAGGGTCACGGAAGGGGACCGGGCAGACAATGTTCGAAGATGATTAACCTCTTCCTTTACGCACACCAGCGCACTCAGTCCATCTGTGGGAGATTGAGGTACGACAACGAGACGAATGCCGGATGGGGGTTCATGTGAGTCGTCCAGAGGTTTTGTCGCAAGCGCGCTAAGTGTTGGTATGTAGGAGGACACGGCGAAATCGGAAAGCTTGGAGTCCGTCTCACCATCACCGTAGAGACCGGCGGCATGTATAGGTAGAAATGTGAACGGCCCGGTTGGACACCAAAAGATGCGCAGCATTTTCTGAGCGCCAGATAGCAAAGTCTGAGAAAAAGCCGATCTCCATCGTAGGTGTTAACGCGATGTTAAGGCAGACGACATACCAAACGGCCAAGTACCTGCAAAACAGGATTTACGACTTCGTGCCAAAGGTAGGCTAAGATTCGCTCTAATAGGTTATCGGGTGCATACCCCTCAATTTGCTGTTGCTTAACCTTGACTGCCCGGGTATTATCATTCACGAACAAAGAGGCGAAGAACTGCTGCAAGGAGAGATCTGCCTGCGAGGGCATTAGGGCGGAGATGGCATCCCTGGAGATGATGAGCTGGTTTCGCTCAAGTATCAAACGGAGCAGACCCTGTATGAACACTAGATGCGAAAAGTCGATTCCAGGAAGGGAGACGGGAACGACTTCATTTGATGACGCCATTATGATCAGCGCGTCAGAGCGGTCTCTACTGCAATTGAGATAGACCACCGGCCCCAGGCGAGCTAAGGAAGAAAGCTGTTTCGTAGTTCTTGGGAGTAAGAACCGATCAAAGCCAGGTAAGGACCGGATCTCTGCCAGAAGCTCTTCTCGTCGCAGAGCAAGGCCATGGTGTCTCTGTACTTCACTTTCCAAGGAGCTAATGTGAAATTCCAAGTCATTCGAGAAGTTGTGGGATCTGCCACTGGTGCGAAAGCTGGCTGTCTCGAGCTCCTGGGAAACTAGGTGAAATTGTTGAGCAAGGACGGGATGCGCAGCGCGAAGTTCATCCACCGGTGTGCGAAGGTGCAGAAGTTGGTTCCACACTATAGAACGTCCCTGTTCGAGAAACTCGACAGCCTTGTCACAAAAGCCGGCTTCAAGTGCTGCTGCAGCTCCATCTCGTGCTACGCTAGCAACTTCATGGAGCACACGGTGACGTTCATTGAATGGGAGTCCGAACCACGCCAAATGGGGGAGGAGATGAATAGCAGTGGTATATGCATCAAGAAGAACATCAGTGCTGCTTCCTCTGCGTGCAGAGGCAATCCAACAGTGAGCGGCATAGAAACGAGTGGAAATGGCCCCCTTGGAGGAGCGACTGGCCCGTGAAAAGTGCGAAACTGCATGAGTGAGATCAGAAGGGTTGCAGGAATGCTCGTAGTACTGCGTGAACGAGTGGCCAATGTGGTTCAGCCAATATGGCTTATCGGGATGGTCGTCTGGAGTAAGTTGGAGCACCTCCCCCAAGACTGAAATGGACCTCACGGCATCGGTGGGGTTACCAAAACGCTCAAAGCGAAGAGATAGCGCAGACCCAAGGTTACCCAATAAAGTTGCTTTCTTGGGGTGTTGATTGGGAGTGAGACGATCCACTTCTTCGAGCATCAAAATGGACTTGTTGATGTCGCTGACATCATTGTGACCCCGGCCACGACTCGATAATGTGGTCGCCAGGCAGTTCAACCAAGCCGGCTTATTTGGATGGTCATGAGGGATCATGCGCACTGCCTCCTCTTGCTTCGAAATGGACCTGTTGAGATCCGCAAGATCGTCAAGACGCTTAAAACGGCTCAATAGCGAGGACCCAAGACTGGCCAACCGATCTGGCTTGCGTGGGTGGTCACCGGGAGTGAGACGTACCACTTCCTCAAGTAATGAAATGGAGATGTTGATGTCCGCGATGTCACCGAGGTGCACAAACCGACGATGAAACAAGTTCCCGAGGCGGTCCAACCGCGCTAGTTTAAAGTGGTTTCCGCTGGAAGTGAGACGTACCGCCTCTTCAAATGTCGAAATAGCCTCGTTGATATCCACAAGATCACCCAGGCGCGCGGAGCGGAGAGACAATGAGACTCCAAGCTTGTCCAACCGATCCGGCTTTGCTGTATGACCATTCGGGGTAAGGTGTACCGCTTCTTCAAGCATTAAAATGGATTGGTGTATGTCTGCAGGGTCCCCAAGACGTTCAAATCGACGGGCTAATGAGAGACCGAGGCCGTCCAACCGAGCTGGTTTCTCGGGATGGTCATTGGGAGTTCGACATAGTACCTTCTCGAATATCAGAATGGATTTGTTAACATCCGCGAGGTTACCAAGACGCTCATAACGGGTTAACAACGAGGATCCAAGGGAATTCAATAGGAGTGGTTTGCCGGGATGGTCATCATGAATGAGACCAAGTGCCTCCTCGTGTGCCGAAATGGATCTGATAATGTCTGCGAGGTCACCGAGGTACTCAAAGCGATGACATAATGATATCCCGAAGTTGGTCAACAGAGCTGGCTTGCCGGGATAGAGGTCGGAAACGAGGGAGACTGACTCCTCACACCTCGAGATGGCCTCGTGAACGTCCGAAACATGACCAAGGTGCTCGAAACGACAACACAAGGAAGCCCCGAGTTCACTCAATAGAACTGGTCTTTCAGGATGCCCATCAGGGGCGGCTTGTATGGCCGTCTGCAACACTGAAATTGACTCGAGGAGGTCGACAAGACCTCCACTCCCCTCGAACCGAAGCCGCAATAACGTGCCAAGCTGAGATAGTACCTGAAACCGACGAAGATTCCCACCCGGCAGAGTCTGCAACGTAGCCTTGGCCCTCCGTATCAACCCGTTAACATTAGCCGGCGAGCGCTCTGCATGACAGACCCCAAGCGTCATCGTCTGCATCCGGAGGGAAAGCCTAGCCATTTGGATTGCAAGCCATGCCACTCGATATGCAAAACCTTCCATTGCTTTAGAGAGTAAATCCTCGCCCCCTGTCATGGCTACTTCTTTTATTTCCATCTGTTTCTGTAAATGGGATAGGATTGAAAAACAGAGATTGAGTGCTGACACAGAATGATCTGCATGGTTGCTCGTACGAAGATGAAGTGCATCATGATACAATGTGATCGGTATATTGAAGTCGTGATAATGGTTATTGTCCTGGCAGTGGATGAACTTCGCCGTGGCCAAGCTGAATAATATAGCGGAGCGATGATGATGGCCCCGAGGGCAGATGGCCTTTAAATACTCGAAACACACGATAGCTCTGTTTAGATCCGCTTGGTCATGAAGGCAGTGGTAACGTAGCAAAGCACGACTTCCTATATCGATAAACTGTTCCAGCTGGCGTGGCATGCCGGATTCCTGTAGCTATCATGATAGCCGGTGTAAGCACATGCCAACCAGAGTAACTGGACACGCACACCAAAATTTGTTGCGGGTTTCTTGTCGTTACAGACGCGTCGTCCAGGGACAACCCCATGTGATGGATGAATATCTTTGTTCAGGAATATCTTATCTACATACGAGGTGTCAGAGAGCAGGCCCAACATAACCGAAGGACTCACGCTTGAACTCTGCGCTGCTTACGAGTACACCTAGCTTAATCTTGAAACGGCGAAGCAAATCTTCACTATCCCCTGATACCGGATCAAAGGACGTGTAAACTTTGAAAGCAATGGTGGATAGTGGTGATCGTTCTGACGGTCTTGTAATTAAGCCCCGCTCAGCAAAAGCAGCGGAGGGTGTTTAGGTGCTAGTAACTCACAGGACGACCCGTTCACTTCGTTCCACCACATCCAAGGGCTCATTCAAATCCAAGGTATTCATAATGATATCCACAATAACATAGACGGATGCTGGTAGTTTACAACGGAGGACAGGCGAAGCGTCCGTCAGATAGTTGCTTGGAACCTGTAGTCTGTGCAGAATTCTGTGGAGCCAAAAACGGCACTACGCACAAGTATGAAAACTTCAAAACCAAGTTTGTTAGCCTCAGGCGAGTACGATCCTAATAAGTCATCTGAGGTCATTTATTTCGAGGCCGAGGTGTACTGGAGTTCATTCGTCAGCGCAGACCGATAGTGATAGAGTCGAGCAACGGAGAGGATATGGCAGCACAAGAAATTCAGAACGTCCGGGGTTGCTCACGTTTGGAATCCTTTCCCACACCGTAGCATACCGGACCACTGCTACACTCAAAGTTCCAAACGAAGATAACAGGAACAGACCACGGCGCATGGAAAGGCCGCACACGGAAAACGAGATTACGGAGGGCAGCCAACACTCCTGGAGAGTATTTGGGGGTATATAGAGCAAGTGCGTTTATAATTCAACTGTCACTATTTTGACCCCCCTAGAAACTGGAAGATCTACAACAGATGACGGTTGAGATGCGGCCCCACTGCATCGACGTTACACTCGGCTCAAATGAACGGAAGACGCGAGTCAGTCGCCATTCTAGTAAGTGACTCCATGTTCGTCACCTATCGTGTATAGTTTACTCATCAATTCATGCGTATATCAACTATCCCGATAGCTCCTTTCCCCTTGCATCCAATCATCAATCATACCCTGCCCTTGTTTAAAATTATGCATGTATATGGTTACTGATATTTCCGAGGTACGTGGCACTTCCCGACGCGTTTTAGGTGTCGTGATCGATCCTGCGCTCAGTGTGTGCTGTACCTGTTGAAAAGAAGGCCGGTAATGTGTGTGTATGATAGTCGCATAAAAGCCTCCGGGTAATCTAGAGGTACGTGTATTGGCCAACTGCCGTTACACACGTCTCATGTATGCGCTCGTCGCATTTATGCAAGACAAGCAAAAACGATATCCATGAATATGACTGGAAGACGATTACGTGAGTTGCATTTGCAGTCTCTATTAAAACGACCATTGGGACAGCATTCCTTCAAAGGTGCCTCTCTTGGTGACGCCATATGCACTTCACGGTATGTTCCTTCTCGCGTCCGTTCTTTCCCATGTAGTGCCCGTCTCATTACATCTGGCAACAGGAACAGACGCCTCTTCCACATCACCCCACGACCCAACCTGAGGTGCTCTAAAATTTCGTCCATCGGCTCTCAATGCCCGACGTAATCTCATCACTCCCAACTGCACCGTGTTGCATTAGGGGTGGTTCGTTTCTGCATCGAGCTTACTGTGTGAAAAGGCACAGGCGCGGAACGCGCGAGACAAGTACGTTATGGGAAGTCTGGCATTCAGAAACATGATGCCATTCGGACAGGTGGATATATTTTTGCACTCAGGGGCGATAAACGGTTGTTTGTCGCTGAACGACCATGGCACTACACGGTTCAAACGAGCCAAAGCTCAAGAAGACACCTGCATGCTCCCTGCCTTCAACACCGGCGCTGCCTGGGAGCTCGCCAACGTCATCCGCAACCATCTCCGCCAGAAACACAATTGCCCTGCTGTCTCTTACGTTTCGAACGCCAACGCAGTCGGATGACATGCACTGCGTGAAGTGCAAGGAGGCGCCCGTGCTTCGGTGGGACATGTCGACGATGCGCATGCAGGTGCGGCTGCGCCTGGGATTATCGAGTTTGAAATCGAGGGCCGTCGGAAGAGCATGTGCCAGCCTGTAGAGATGGGCACACGTGCGTACCGTCTAAGTGGATTTCCTGTGCGAATGAAGACAGCATTCGGAAATATTTTGTGAGATCGGCCAATGAACGAAAGGGGGTGGATCCGCCGTCCGACTATCCATGTTGCGCGCGTCCTGATATACAAGTCGGTCGTGGTCTGCTGCTGGTATTCGTGTTGCTCTGCTCTGAAGACATTGATGACCAAGTACTATGTACTGGCAGACTCAGTGTGCAATGAGTCACGCCGCATATATGACGGCGTCGGTATGATTGGACCTGTGATGCAAGGCTGCTCGAGTAGACCGAAGCAGCTTGTGCACACCCAGTTTGCTGTTATTTTGTGCATGAATACTTCTTTCGGATTCGAAGAACGACTGAACGCGTGGCATGGCCAAACAAGATCGCTGGAGTTGTCTATGAGCGAGCCGATACAATGCGTCTTATATGCATACAGGAGGGATATCAGGCTCGTGTGATCGGTAGATTTTGTCTATTGAGCTGACGCCTCTGCCTCCTGTGCCGTGGCGGTTTTCGACTGTGAATGGCCCCAGGGTGACCGCGTCTCCAGGGAGCGCCTCAGCTCCTTCCGCTCTTTCCAAAGACTAAAGGCGATAACGCGAACCCGCTCCCACCGATGAAAATACAGGTCTCGAAGCTCCCGCATTTCGTCACTCGCCCAGGACATTTGATCATTCCAGAGAGTATCCAGTTTAAAGTCTGGGTGTGCCACCACATGGAAGAATACACCAAGAGCCTCGACAGACTGTTCGTCGATGGGGGAGTAGAGCAGATGAAGAAGACCATCTTCTGGCATGCGAAGACCACGCCATGGATGTCCTTGGGGGATATCGACATAACCCTCCGTGAGCAACGTAAAGTAGAGCACTCGGAGCGATCTGCAGCTTTCCAAAAGCCGTAGGAAGCCGCATGGCGTGATGGCGTTCGACGGCATCAGGCCACTGGCACGGTTCTCGCCCACTTGAAATGACTCGAGGTAGGGCCATGATGATGCCAAAGACAGAAACTCGGCCTCGGTCAAATCTGCGGTACATCGAATGCCTAGCCAGATAGATTTGACGTTCACGAAGCAAGTCAGAGGTTGGAGGAGTTCAAAGGTGATGTAATACGGACGCGAGCTTTCTACGATTGTGAGACCTGATGCGTACACGATATTGTAAACAATGGAGAGGTGTGTTAGCGTGTTGTGTGTGCAGACTTCTCGAAGGGATACAAAAAACGTCAGGAGATCAAGT
Organism: Tylopilus vinaceipallidus; assembly: GCA_038089215.1. Classification (NCBI taxonomy): domain Eukaryota; kingdom Fungi; phylum Basidiomycota; class Agaricomycetes; order Boletales; family Boletaceae; genus Tylopilus; species Tylopilus vinaceipallidus. The sequence continues at coordinate 14,848 of JBBPKK010000817.1, forward strand.
GGGCTCGGACGAACATTTAGATCAACAACAAGGTCGTGGATCGATGGGGCACGAAAATGGCGGAGAAGTCTCCAGACAGATGTTAAAGAACTCGAAGAAAGGCGAAGTACTTGGAGTCGCGGGAAAGTCGGGACGGAAATGGTGGAATGAGCAGCAAGAATCTGGTTTACCACCACATCTTCCACCTTGAAGGTCAAAGAGTGCAAATGGGGTGTCCGGGAAAGATGGGCGAGAGCATCAGCGTTCAGGCCAATATGGCAGCCGACAGCACGGAGAGCTTTCCAGCGACATACGAGGTCTGAGATTGCGTCGGTGTGAGCCCAAGACCGGCACCCCGACACAAAGAAATCTGACACATTTGGACACCTGTCTCCAAAGGTCTCAATAATGTCACCAAGAATTTCGGCGTGCTGAAACCAAATTTTTGTTAGACGTGAATTGATGAAGTGTCGTAAGATGGGTGTGACTGCTGCGTTGGGATGGCATATGCCAATGACACGAAGGTTGGGGAAAAGCGGGTCGGTGGACGTTGGCAAATTGGAGAGTGCTTCAATGCAACTACCAGTCAAACCGAATGAGCCACTCAGGAAATCAAGAGCTCGCACACGGCGTGCATAGCCCAGAATAACGCTCCGCTCAGTTTGTATGAGAGGTCTTTTGAGTGAATATTCCTGCAGGAGATGGTTAAGTATCACCCTGGCCTTGAGCAAATTGATGGTCACGTACGCCTCTTGGAGTCACCCAAGCTTGATCAAGGAGCCGCACTAAGGGTGTCAAATCATTCAATTCGGCCCAAATCATATCCAGGGCGGGCTCTTTGAATGTTTTGCACGTCCTGGCAAGCATGACAAGATGAGCATTTGCATACATCAGTAATTTAGGACGTATCTAATTTCGTCTAATTTCGTCTAATTGATCTAATTTTGGATGCCAAGCATAATTAGCACAATTATCTGATGAGATGGATTATTCAACCTGCTATCGAGCTCT
>JBBPKK010000818.1:0-15829 GCA_038089215.1 Tylopilus vinaceipallidus
GGGAAATCGGTGAGGAAATGATATTCCTAGATATTCAAAGATATTCATATCGAAAAGCTGAAACATAAAGTTGACCATATAGTAGACCATACATGTACATATCTAGCCCATCATTGAGTAGTTCAACCGCTAATTTTATGTTTTGATGTCCTTGGCATAAATACCTAGGAATATCATTGCCTTACCAATTTCCCGATATCCAAGTCTGCGCACGGTCATCTTCGATCGACTCAGGTGCCATCGTCTACGATGTTTCCGAAGTAGTGCAGATCATGACTTGCCTGGTCGCCAGTTAGCATCCCTGTTCCGACCGTTCTGAGTCACAGCACAGCGCATGTTGCTCGTTGCGTCATCCATCCCCATTGTCTTTGCGCGTCCAGTCACCCCTCCCATCCCCGGCGCTTGATTCTGACTTACTCCCCCATGGCCTCCTGGCCCCTGACTTGGACTTAATGCATTCGTCATCCACACGCCTAGGGAGCTCCTGCGCAGTATGGCTATCGTCTTGCGCAACCCCCTCGCGTCCCGGCTATCTCAGGGTCCAGCAAGTGAGTCCTGCTCCTGACCTCGTTCTGACTCTCCCTTAACGTGTTCTGGCGTTGACGGCAGCGTCTTCAGGCCATTCTTAGAGTCCCCACCACGTCTTGGGCGTGCTCTTTGACACTCGGCTCGGCCGGAGCCTTCTCAAGTAGGTTCACCTTCCTCCCTTGCTCCAAGTGTTCCAGGGCCCCATTGGCTAATCCTGAGCGCCTCCATCGCTCTCTGACGCTCCCAACAGGTCCGCGCTCGGATCCCCTAGCCGGACTTGGGTCCTTGCGGGTGAGTCCTCTTGAGCAGCCTTGTCTGATCGTTTGCGCTGATGTTCTGAGGTATTCCTCGGCTCCTTGGGTCTGTATCTGGTGTCCTCGTCACAGCTGGGTACCGCCGTCACGGCCCTGTCGTGTCTAGCGAGTCCAAGCTCGGAGGCCGCAAATACTTTCCGCTCTCCCTTGAGTTCGACGCTCGGGGATGTACTCTGTCGTTTCGCGAGCTCGTCGGGTGGTGCACAGGGTCCAGGGGTCCTTATTAGGGGGGTTCTGTGGGCGCGTCTGGGTGACGCTCATCGTTTCCACAGGGTCTTCTAATGGTATCAGGTCGTCGTCCGTGTTTAGATGGTTGCACGACGCGTTCCGTGCGTTCGTGTGCGTCTGGGGTTCATTGGCTTGGTCCTCAGTGGCCTCGACCGCTTCTGGTCCGTGAGGTTGCGGACAAGCATCGCTTGCCGCTTTCTTCGTTTCATGAGCCGCCGTGCTCGGTTCTTAACCCGTCGTGGTCCTCTGTTGGTCCTAGCAGGTCTCCTTGGGCGACATGTCCGCGTGGTCGAGTTCAGCGTCGCCACGCTCGTCCAGGCTGTTCCGTGAAGGCCGTCCGCATCGCGTTTTCGCTCGCGACGGCCCCCGCGACTCCTCTCTTCGGCTGGTGTGCCCGACCTATTAGGCTTCTCACACTACACGCCGTGCCCCGACTCGCCAGACTTCTGCTGCTGAAGTGGTTTTGAGCACTCGGTCCCGTCGACTTGGTAATACCCGCACCGCTCTCGTAGGCAGCGGAACGGCTGCGAGATGTCAAATTTGATTTTGAGTGACAGCGATGAACGGGTCCCGGCAGCGTACCGGGTCCGCATGTCCCCGCGCCGCGGGGCCTGCGACTCGGCCGAACAGGAACTTTGTGCCCAACGTAACTCCTCCCACTGCAGTATGCTAGCCAATTTCGGCTGTCTTACGAGCGCGCCGACCGCGATGTGCGAAGTTGTGGCCCGGCGCAAGCTCGGTCGTGTGAAAACGCTGCCCGTGTTTGCAGCCGTGGATGTGAGGCTCCATCTTGTCGGATGTCGGAGAAGGGGAGTCTGCCCGGATCAGTCGCGTTCGCCGGTGTCTTAGTACCCACCATCGAGGTGGGGACTCGTTGGTGGTCGTAGACATAGACAGTCTCCTCGAGACCTCGCCCTGCGCCGGCTGAGCTCGTCCCCGTGCCGTACCACGACCCTCAACTCGCGCGCCGTACCTTCTGATCGGCCGGCCTCTCCCTCGGCATCGCTCGCGAACTGTGTCTTGTCGCACTTGCACTCTCGCGTCAATTCTGCCCCTCGCCCAACACGGGTGGCTGCGGCGGCCTCGCGTGCGTCCCCGCCCTCAAGGGCTTCAGCATCGCCGCCTAGAACGCGCACGCGAGCGAGAGACCCAATCCGCTCGACGCCGATGACGACAAGAACAGCATAGCATACATGTTACATTGATCCGATGTTGATCCTCACAGTCGACCCGTGCTACAGCCACATAAATCGTGGGGATCCCTCCAAGTCGATTCCTCTACCCCGTGTCTATTTTCGGGACTGCGTCGCCTCCCCGCGTTCACGCGCACGTCGACGCCTGAGAACGCGCGTCCCACGCCTCTGCTCAGAGGTGGGGCGCGGGCACCACCTGCATCGTCGGCGGTTGCCACATTTTGTCCTGAATGAGCCCGAGCAAGTCCTCGTCGGGCAGAGTGCGGAGATAACGGCTCGTGTCCAGTGCCTACGTCGCGTTGTCAATCGTGTGCTTCACCGCCCCCGCCACGCACACACCTCTCTTTGCGCTTGCCGAATGACGGCCAACGCGATCCTGGCGCTGAGGTCCCGGATACGCACCAGACGCGGGTAGACGAGCCCCGCAGCCTTTTCCTCCGCGTTCAGCGACGAGGCCAGGGCGACTGCAGCCTGTTCCACCATGGCGTCCGAGACGTGACGTGTCTTGGAGAGGATCGCGCCGAAGCCGAGACCGGGGAAGATGTACATGTTGTTCCCCTGCCCGGGCTCGTACCGCACCCCGTCATGCGTCACGATCTGGTATGGGCTGCCGGAGGCGTAGATGACTTTGCCGCCGGTCCTGAGGAAGAAACGGGCTGAGCAAGGAGACCGTTCGAGCGGGCCGCTGCTTACCACGCGATGGCGTCTTGGTAGTCGAGCTCACAGAGGTGGACCGGGTTGGAGAGGGGGAAGATGATGGGGCGCACATTGAGCGCGGACATGGCCTTGACGACGTCCTCGGTGAACGCGTTCTGGAGTCCACGTGAGCATGGCCAGATAGCGGGAGTGTCGAACGATTGCCCACCTTGATCGTACTCAGACCGAGGAGCGCGGTGGGCTTGACATGGTTGATAATGTCCACCAAGTTCGTCAATTGAGGGCCGTCATAGTCGGTGCGCGCAAAGACTAGGGGCCAACGGAAGCTTAGTGCCGTGTGTGCGTCACATGAAAAGAGACCGCGTACACTTCTTGTGTTCCTGGAGACCCTTGCGGCCGGCCGTAATCAGCCCCTTGGAGTCCACGGTCTGGCACAATGATCCCGCTTGAGCACGGATCGTCGCTCAGTCACTCGAGATGTGATCACGCTCACGTAAATTCTAGATTTGGCCTCCTCGGGACTGATGCCTAGGGTAGTGAAAAAGGAGAGTAGCTGCTTCGCAACACCAATCCCTGCAGACCCAGCGCCAAAGAACAATATCCTGTGTTCTGACAACGGTTTCTCCGAGGCGTCCGAGGAAAGACGCGCCGCATTGATGAAACCGGACAAGACGACAGATCCCGTGCCCTGGATCTGCATATATATAAGATCAGCAAGCGCGACAAGGCCGCGAAAGAATACAGAACGACTTGCATCGTCGTTGAAAACGCGGTATTGATGGCGGTACCTGTCCAGGTATCTAAACGCATTGTCGGTCGAAAAGTCCTCGAACTGGACGAGCAGGTTCGGGAACACATCCTTCATCGCATGCATGAACTCGTCCATGAATGCGTCCATCTGGCCGTGCCGTCAGAACAGAACAGGACGCCTTGCCCGTTTGCGCGCGCGTACCTCTTCGCCTGTCGGCCTGGGGCGTCGCACGCCGATGTAGAGCGGATCATCCAGGTAATGCTGGGTATTGGTGCCGAGATCGAGGCAGATGGGTACCTGTTTTACCTCGCGTCAACCACCGGGCCGCCAGATGTGTCGCCCAAACCCACCGTCGAAGTGGGCTTGATGCCCGCGCCGGCAATGTAGAGATCCCTGGAGGCCAACACACATGAGCTAACACCCAGGGGGGCGATGGAACCGGGCGCATACAGTTTCCCGATGCTGATGGGCAGCCCATTGGCACCGAGATCGCCGAGACCGAGAATCCGCGAGCCTTGCGCGCGTCACGTGCGAAACAGTCAGCGCACCCGAGATCGTCCGAGCAGCACACGTACCGTCCGTGACGACGGCGATGCGGCCGTCGGGGACGTTGGGCCACGCGGCGAGCACGTCGCGGATGTGGCCCTTGTCGTGGATGGAGACGTACATGCCCTCGGGCCTGCGCCAGATGTGCGAGTAGTTGACGCACGCCTCGCCGACCTGCGCGCCGTGCGGTCGGGCCCGAGGTCGTGCGACGATCGAACGTGCCCGCTTACCGTGGGGGTGTACAGGATGGGGACCATTTCCTGTGGGCCCGGCGGCGTGGTGAACGATGCGTGGCCGCGCTCGGAACGGGACTGCGGTGCGTACCGGCATGTTTCCGAGCAGGATGTCATAAAACAAATTTGCATCGCGGCCCTTGAGGCCGTTGAGATAAATGTATTTCTCGAGGGAGACCGACTTTGAGCGGAGCTGTTCCAGACAGCGCTGACGGTGGTCGGTCTGTGTTAGCTGGGGGGGGAGCCGAGCGACAGACATGGTGTGAAACGCAAACGGGTGGCTGCGCGGCCGACAGAGCGCCTTATATGCTGATCGGAGGACGACCATGCCAAACGCGAGTAGATAACACGGAGGAAAATAACACAATGGTTGGGGATTACGACCAGCTCCATCCCGAATAGAGCTCCTTCGGGGTTTCGGGCGCAACTCGGACGCGAGTAGAATCCCGACCCTCGGCGAAATCGCCGCCGTACGTGCACCCCTCGCCAAATCTACCCCCACCCGCAAAACGGGCTCTTGCGGCATATACACACGCTGCGCCTGCACCAAACGCGGTCAGAACGCGACCCCTGAGCAATGAGAAAGCGATACCCCTCGCGTCCAGCTTCACCAACACTCCCGCCGCTTCTCCCTGATGGCCCTCGCCGTCGCCTTCCGCTCTCCCCAGCCCGCCTTGACCGCGTCCACGGCGCCCGCCTGCTGCTGTGCAAGCGCCCGCCGCATCCGCCGCGGGAGCGCAGCGACCTGGCTCACGAACGAGGGCGTGCAGTCAAACATCTTGGCGAGCTTGTGGCAGCTGTAGACGCGGGGGTTCGACCGCCTCAGCGCCCGCAACTTGTCCACGTCCTCTGTCGAGAGCCGCTCCGGGGCGGGCCTGTACGCTGACGGCCGGAGCAGTGGCGGGAGGGGGCTCCCCGTGGCCGTCGCTGGCCGCAGGAGGGGCGAGGCGGGGGCGAGCGTCGTCGAGTGGGGCGACGGCGCGGAGGGCGGCGGTCGGTGGATGAACGTCAGCTTGCCCCCCTCGAGCGGCGTGACGAGCGCATGGGGATGGTTGCGGAGCGGGTCGGGGAAGCGGGCGGGGGGTCGTTCGGGGCGACGGGTCGCGTAGGCCCTGGACCAGAGGGGGACGCGGTGCTTGAGCATCGTCGTGGGGTCGAACAGAGGCATGACCGGTCGCCTGGCTCACACGCGTCCAGCATCGCCACCGTTTTTTTCCACCGCCTCGCCGCATCGCCCTCGTCCCGACTTCCTCGTCACAGAAGTGGACAGGTTCCATCCATGACTGCCACCGAAATCAAACGCGCAGCCGCGCTGTACCGCATCTCCCTCCAATCCAGGGTGTTTGGATGCCAAGCATCGCTGAACCTTCGAAGTCGCCGAAATGGACCTGTGCTCACGATCGGGCATGCCACCACCTTCATTTCCACCAGCCATGTCGATCCTTTACCGATTGGCGGTAAAAAGTCGCACCATGTGATTGCGAGAAATGGCTCCCATCGAATGCTATCGTACATCTCCCTACAAGTACAGATAACAACGGTTCAAGACAAACGAGGGCGAAATAAAACGAGTGGGATTCTTCCGAGGTCAGACCGCAAATAACCGACGTGTGCGAAAGACGAAAGCAAGCGACACAAGAAAACGAAGGACTCATAAATCAGAGATACATAGTCTCCAAAGATGGCTGTGTGCGAATGTGGATATCAAGCCTCAAACTGTCCTGTCGTCATCGAACAAGCATCTCTAAAAAAGGACCGGTAAAACAACTGCGGGCCTGTCAAGAAACCCGGCCGCAATCTCGTCACGTCTTGTCTCCACCTCTCGATGCCGTCGTCGGTCCTTCCACCAGCGGCACGTTCCCATTCCCATACGACCCGGAATAGTACAGCCGGCCCCCGGGCCGCGAGTCCGCTGGTCGCGTAGTCGACGAGCGCTCAGGGATAGCTTGGGGCCGCAAAGGGGGCGTCCCTTTCGCAGAACCTTGAGAGCCGGATGCCATTCGGTTGTGCCCACTGAGGACAAACGAGCCATGCAACGCTTGTGAGGATTCTGAGCGAGACACAGACAGCCGTCGTGTCACCTCAACAGGAGGCGACGCGGACGGCAGGCGCTCCTGCTCTCTTCCTGGAGAGGTAACCCTGATGATTGTGTCTGCTCTGCGTTGCTCAGGGGCGGCGGGAAAACGATACGACGATGGAGCTTCTGAGCCCGGTGCGACCCCATTTTCATGAAACTTGCCGCCCTGCGGGTATCCATACCCGTCCGGTTCCCTGGTGGGTGCTTCCGCACGGACAGCGAGCAGCGCTTCTTCAAGCGATTCCATACGCTGGCGGAGCAATGTGATCTCCTCCCGCATGACGCGGGTGCGCTTCTCGACCAAATCCTCCACGATTTCGTCCACCTTCTCCTGTTGCTGCTTCAACGACATCATGAGCGCGTTCGACTTTTGCAGCTGTTCCGACAGCCAGTTTTTGAGCTGCTTCGAGTCATTAAGAGCGTCGTAAAAGACCTCGAATGGCGCCAAAAAGGCAGACTTGTCGCCGGTATAACCAGGATGGTGGAGCGCATGGGGGGTGGGTGGCACCAGAGCGTTGGCGATGGGCACAGAGGGGTTCGGTGGAGAAACCACAGTCCGCGCGGTCGAGCTGATCGAGGGCGCAGCCGTGCCCTGTAAACTGAAGCGAGTGGGCGTCGGCGGCACGTTACCGGCCACTCTGCGGGTGGATTGGGCATTGTTGAGCACCAAAGGGAGACGGGGAATTGCCATTGGAAAACGGCCGGGATCTGCCACCGGCGGTGCGCTCTGAATGACGGGAGCGAGTGGATCCGTTGGACCGGTACCGCGGGGACTGATCACAATATCAGCGGGCTTCCTTTTGCGACCACCGGGTTGGGCAGCGCGGCGGCGTGCAAAGCTGATCGGTGGGGGGGGTAAAGAGTGCGTTGCCGCGGGTGGTGGTGGCTTGGAAGCAGGCTCGGCAGGATTCTGATGCTGCGTGGGAGCTGTCGGCTGCTGAGCTGAGACAATCATCGGTGGTGGGGTAAGAGGCCGAGCTGAAGATGCAGTCGCCTGGCTGCCAGATGCAACCGCGTTTCCAGCGCAACGGCTCATGACGGGTATCGGGTTGGGACTGATGCGTCCGATGTGAGATAGCTTTGTGGCGAGCTGATCTCCGGGTGGCGACGAACTGAGAAGACACCCGGAAACCATGGGACTTGGGCCTGTGGCGGACATGACGGCAGATATGCTCCCTCGGCGCTGGTCGACAAGGGCCTTTTGCTGCTGCTTGACGAGGATGGGGCGGGGCTGATCGCGGGGGACGGTATCGTCGGGTGTGGGAAAGACGGGCACGGCAGGCGAGATCGGGACGGGGGCGGCTTGCTGGGCGGGGGATCGAGCGGTGGTGCTTGGGCCGTGAGGAGCGCCGCTGACGGTCACACGGCGTTTTTTCGACAAGGGCTGCACGCCGGGGGCGGTGGAGGGGTCGGGGGAGTCGCCGCTCTGGTGGGGCGGGGACTGGGAGGGGCGGTGTGGGTCGTCTTTGTCCTCTTCCTTGATTCGAACGGACATGGGGGATTGGCGGGTGCCATCAGCGCTGTGGCTGGTGGGAGGCGCGTTTGGCACGAAAATAGGCAGTGGGAGGGAGCGGGGCGACTTACGCATCCACGGAGGCACGGCCGGCGCGCGGCGGGGGGGGGAGGTCCTCCCGGGAGCGTTTCTTCGTGGTCGAGGGCGAGGGGGAGTGGGCGGGGCGGGGCTGTATGGGGGGCAGGGCGTTGCTGATGGGGGCAATGTCGCTGAGGGAGGAGGAGGAGAAGGCCTGGGCAAAGGAGGGGAGGGACTGGGGGACGGACATCATGGGAGGCGAAGGAAAGATCCACCGGCCGGATTTGTGCCCAAAAAACAAGAGGCAACCGAAAATCTCGAGCGTATGGAATTCTCGTAAGACCATGTCAGACGGCCCCGTCTTTTTTTTTTTTCTATCCTCGCTGATCCGGACAATCACAGACGTGCCCAGCCCCACGGCATCCTCACAGCTCTCGTTGCTACTCCCCGCCCCTGATCACTTATCAAATCTAACCGACCTCTCCTCCTCATTGTACCATTCCTCGCGCTTCCACTCCTCCTCGAAGCCCCAATTTGCATTTCCACCTCCCTTGGCGCGTCCTTTATCCGCCGTCCAGGGCCTCGCCAGACGAGAACACGGCAACGTTTCCTACTGCCACGGTGATCTCCTCGAGGCCCGCCTTTGATGGCTTTTTTCCTATCTGCCATTCCCTGCCTCGCGACCAAGAGTCAAAAGGGGAGCAACACCAATGAGAACGCCCCATTCAATTTGACGCTTCCACTATCTCGGTCCAAAAATACCTCAACCGGTCCCCTTCTCCGACCCCGACACGGCCACACTCCTCGAGGCCCGTCCCAGCATCCCTGCCAAACAATAATATTTCATCTCACCCACATATCATCTCATCAGATCCATCATCACTCCTCGACGACCCAAGATAACACTCTCCCTCCGGCATCTGATCCTTGTTCGCCGCACCTACGTAACCGCCCCGTCCTGTCGTCCTTCTCTCCTCATTCCTCTCTCGGCACCCCTCCCGAAAAAGCAATCAAAATGGCTCGACTGCCTTCATTTACCGCGTTTCAGCATCCTGTCATATTCCCCATAAATGCTGTCCATTGGCTTCTTCGGTCTTATCGATCAACACATGCACGTAACCCTCGTCTTCTCTCACCAAGGGCTGAGTCTCATCTCATGCTTGCCCTTGAAAGGAGTCTCCAAATAACCGCCGTCTTCGAGAAAATGGAATGCGCGTTCAATTAATTTCGGGTATCCTATCGCGCGAACTGATTGCACTGGGCTACCGACATACGCAGCCTAAATCAACCCAAATCCATTGCGACCTTGACTAACCTTTTACTCACCGCATCCCACGTCATCCACCCATCCCTCGCTGCCTCTCATGACCTCATCCTCCTCACCCTGTCCATGTTCGCCTAACCAGGTAAAACCTTTCAACGTAAGAACGGACATGATGGCTTCCAAGAATCCATAGCAAACTAATGAGTTCCTACACTCGGCATGGGCGCACGCTGAACAATAATAACACTCGACCAATCAGGGTTTCCCTCTCTTTTTCCGACGCACGGCTAACACTGTGATTGCGGCCTTGCCGTCACCCCCGTTGGCAGTGACGGTATCCTTACGTGGCTCATCGGGATTGCTCACCATAACCGATCCGTAAATGTACGAGTGGTATGTTTCGAGAGACGCGACTGGCTCCGGGAACGGGTTGGGTGAAACGTCCTCCATGATGCGTTTGATGAGACGTGGTGGAGGCGTTTCAGGGGGAGCTAGAGCGCTCGTGTCTGGGTTTGGTTCTGGCGTGCGCCGAAGCGAATCGCCTAGGCTCCGGCTCTGGGTCGTCTCTGGATACGGGGCGATCTTGAGCCCATCACAAAGTCCTTTTATGGCCTCTTCCAGAACCCGTGTGGACCACACCGCCCGTTCTACACTTGGAAATTCGTGTCCAGTCATCAGCGAAGTTAGCACACGTTTCAGCATCTGCGAAGAAACCTGCCCAGGCAGTGGCGTGAGTGGCGAAGGTTCGCTACGTGAAGGTGGCGTTGGTGTGGGGAATGACGTGGCCATGACAAAGAAACCCGTGACGGCTCCCGCGATGCATTCCTGCCGGAATGACATGCGTTCCCAAAACTCGTCGATAGACACTTTTTTGAGCGCCTTGAACGTTTGTTCGGACGCCGTCGAGGACGGTGCCTCTTTTCTGTCCGTGCCGCTTTCAGCTTCTTCTTCGGACTTGTGTGTAGCGCGACCCGAGCGGGGACGTTTCCGTTCGGGAGACTTGACGCCTTCCGCGTCCGTGGTGTACGCGATCTCGTCCAAGAACCGCGCCTTGGGGTCGTCATCAAACCACGGGATCACATGGCCGATGTGTGGCAACGTCTTCTCCCCGCGGCCGATCGGGCAGCACGGGAGGGGCACGTCCGTCTGCGCGTACGGATGGCCATATGCCCACGGCACCGAGTCTGCAGAAGCGGCCGTGGGCGGGTACATGCGGTCAAGGGCATGCGACGCTTCGAGTTCGCCGAGGCCGGGCAGCAGATAAAACAACCGGACGTGCGGGGCCTCGCCCTCGCCCCGAGGCGCCTGTCCGCCGGCAACACGCGCGGCGACCATGCTCAGCTGGCGCTTCCACCATGCGCAGAGCCGCACGTCCGAGAGGGGGTGCTTGCCTGGGTAGTCGCCCGAGTTGGGGAAGAGGTATTGGGCCTGGGCACGCGCGAAGAGGTGCACCCAGAGGTGGAGAACGCGGATGGGCCGGGTGGTAGGGTCGACGTAGTAGGCCAGCAGGGCACGGACGAGGGCGGGGGTAGGCGACGGGGTCTTTGCCTGGCCGGTCGAGTCGACCTTGGAGACGTAGAGCACCGCGCTGGACGTGGATGGGACATGGTAGAGCGATGCCTCGATGGCGGAGACGAGCACGCGGGGCGAGTCTGGGGTGGGCTGTTCGGAGAGCAGGACGAGGATGTCTTGGAGGTACGTCTTTGGTCTGGGCGCGGCAAAGGGAAACAGGTTTGAGTGTTTCCTCGGCGACGATACGAGGACGTGGAGGTGGAGTTCGCGAGTCCCCGGGAGGTCTGCCAGCCCCTGCAAGAGTGCATCGCGTAGGTTCATGCTCTCGGCGCGTGGGAAGGTCGGAAAAACGGCCGACATTTTCGGACACACCTGAGCCGGAGGAAATGTTATGGATCGTGCTTCCAGCTAGTACGGGTCACAAGTACAATGTCTGAAACTCTATTCTGGGGTCAGCATCCTCCCCATCCTCGTCCCACCCCACATCAGACCGAGAAAGCGCGAGCTCGACCAATGCCTTCACACCCACTTCGCGAAACTCGTCTTTGGGAGTAAAGGTGATGATGCTCTCTGTGCATCTCTCCCATTCCGATGACCCCCACTCCGTAGGCGCACGCAGAATCTCGGCCCGAGTAGCGGATAAACGTCGTTTTCTACTGAGCAAGGCGGCGTAAACGCGCTCTCGGATACCAGGACGCGAGAAAGAACCATCAAAGATGCCAAAAGCGAATTGATAGGCAACATTTTCGGATTTCGACCCACATGGGAGGTCTGTCATCTCGATGGTATCGTTGGATAAAGGGCAAGTGATGACAGCGTCTTCAAGCTCCAACACAGCGTAGGATTCCGGGCCAGAGTGCTCGTAAGTCACCTTCACAGGAATAACCAGAACCCTGAGTGACAGGCCAGCGTTTGTAAGGGTGATGGGCTCCTTCTTAAACGACCCTGGATCACACCTTGGGTCCAAAGATAAATAGCATGCAGGAGAAGAAGGGATCATCCTCGAGGGGTGGATGTAGGGTGGGATAGGGTCGCCCTCCCACAAGAACCAGCTAGGTGACCAATCCACTTCGAGTGCTGCCTGGAATAGTCGGAAGAAGGCACGTTCGGGGCCTTCCCCATACGCGGTGGAGATGTTGAGCCCCAACATTCCCATCATTGCATACGACATATCCTCGGGCTTCGTGGTGGCCCTTCGTGCAATCCATTTCATACGCTCTGGAAAAGATGGCTCTCGGAGTCCAGGTTTGAAGACACGAATGTGTCGTGCAGGGATGCCAGTTGCTTTTGAGGCTCCGTCGATCAGCAGGTTTAACTGGCAAGCGAGGGAACCCTGTTCATCTTCGCCACGGATTCGGTAACGAGAGGAGTTCTTTGGATGGAATTCAAGACGGAGATTTTCAGGGTCCAGCTTATCGTTTGTAAGACTTGGACTGGTCAGCGGCTGCCAATTTTTATTGTAGAATTTTATTCGCCGCGGTGCGAGCAACTCCTGCAGAGTCCACCCTCGTTTGAACCAGGGGTCGAAAGGGTAGTCCGAGAGTGTCTCGGTTTCCGAAAGATGAATGATACAGATGAACGAGTCGCGATACCATGCGAACATGGAACGGACAGACTCGTCCAGCTCAACAGTATTGAGTTTATCGATGCAGACCGTGTCAACCCAAGCGAATTCGACACCAAATTGCTTGTGAGCAATGCTACAGAAGTGCGTCAATTTCTTGTATCGATGTAGATCGGTAGTATTGCGCGTCGGGGGAAAGTCTCTGTGACTGGGCTCGTCTGGTCCCCATCTATGTGAGAAGATAGCGAATCTCGTGATATCCTCCAAATACTGAGAGAGTGGGTAGCCTGTCTTCATCCATTTTTCTTCCTCAGCCTGGTTCAACTCTGTAGTGAGGGTTGTGAGGGTGCTGAGCTCCTTCTGAATGACGTAGTCGGCAACTGCATGTCGTTCCATGAACTTCATTTCAGGTAGCTTTATGACTCGTAAAGGAAAGGTACTGAAAACGTGAGCGCGAATCTCATCGGAATCGTAGCTGAGGAAGATGTTCTCGTTAGAATCGTCTCGGGTCAGATTGTGAATGCATTTACACTCACCCGCGAGCGAGTCGAAACAACGACGAAGTTGAGGAGACCAGGTTGCGGGGAATAGCCTCCGAGGACCCGGGAGGGTCAGCGTACCGTCTGCCGAGTTGTCAGCTCAGACCACGGATCAACAATGATGTCACGCATACAATGACCAGGTTTCAGTGATTTCTTTGCAGGTTGACGGATCTAACCCCTCGAGAACTGCTGTCTGCGGATTCCTGAAAGTCTCAGTATTGAGTATGAATCGGCCGGCGAAGGTCCTACTGGATAGGATGTTCAAGAATGAAGTCTGTTAATGCCAGGTCAACTGTGGGACCCCTGTAATAGTGAGCTTTCATTCAAATTTCTCGTTGTCAGGGACCAGTGTGATTAGTACTTGCTGAAACGCTCTCTAGGCCCCGCTTGCATCGCACATTCAGACTTGGATGACATCTTGTTTCTATCACGGTTGGCCGAAGTTGTTCTATCTCGTCGGTGGCTGCTGTCGGCAGAAGCCGTATTTCTTATCGGACCCGAGGTTTTTGCTCTTTCCCTCAATGACCGAGACATTCTGCGCTCGCTATGAGCGCGGTGGAGAGAAGTGTGACCGGCGACTGGTCACCGCATGTCACAATGACACACCATAATTGCTAAACTCCCTCGCGTGTCAGTGAAGCACTGGGTAAGATTCACCCCATGAAAGTCGATTCGTGATTGTGATGCCGACCCGCGAAATGTGACTAGACTGAACCATGTTGGCTAGGAGCGACAAACCACAGTATCGACACAACATCCTCGATACAATGTCAATTGCGTGGACCTACACAGCATACACGAACACGTCCTTCTTGCCCTCCATTCGCTTAATATACTCCTTATCGAGTAGCTGATCGATCGCCTGCAAATATTCCCAGTATAGGCGAGCTAGAACAGAACGTACAATAGCAAAAACAAATGAACGCACCTTCTTGATATCATGTTTCTCGGGAACAAACCTGTGGGAAATCTGCGAGATGACCTCCTGTATCAAAAGTTGCATCTTCATCGACTTGCGCACTTTCAGGATGCTGCGCGACAAGTAAACGACATATAAGTTCTACCAATAATATACACCAGCGTACCGGACGATAGTGGCCTGAATCGAGTATTTGCGGTCCTGGTCGACAGTCGTGCGAATTTTGCACCACTCCGCCTTCACCTCGGCCTCAATCGGATGATTAAGATTGACACGAATCTTTTTTGACTGGAAATCTGCATAAAAGAATAAGCACACAATAAGGACGGGACCATCCAGACATACTAGGGTTCAAAGCATACTGATCAGTTCCATTGTCGACAAGAACTTTAGCTTTGAGGAGGGGTGTCAACACTTGCCACAGGATATCTTTGTTAATTGCTGTGGCAGTCGCGATTTCCTCAAGTGAAAGCGTGTCGTATTTGTTGTACTGTGACAAGATTGCCATCTGATACGAGCTCGTCACCAGGATGTACTTTTGGTTGAGGTAGGTCGTCCGGAGCTCATTCTTGGAATAGCTCCATAGCCACGTCAGTTTTCTACCTGGGTGTTTCGTTTGATAGTACTTGGAAAACTGGTCACATGTAGGAGTAATCTCGGACGGGATGATGAAGTCGCTGTTGGGAGCGTTCAGAGGCCACAAGTTGGCTCCGAATATCATGATGGTAAAGTCGATGTTCATGTCGTCGTGGCTTTGCCCCATCCGCTCCCTGAATCGACCGGTTAGGTCTTTGCTCAGATTCATGTCTGTTCGCCCTGAATTACCGCCAGAAACGAGTGGAGGCGACACGGGAACATACCAATGATCATGCGTTGCAGTTTGTTGGTGTACTCGAAACCGCAAGCCTCCTTCAATTTCGATATCATGCTGGTTTCACTCTCGTCGGATCCAGATACACCGTGAATCAGTCGTCTTATTAACCTAGCAGTGTAAAACACCTGGAAAACGTCCGTGTCTTGCACATAATCGAAAATAACCGTCTATGACAATATGCCATCAGCCTGAGCAAGTAAAAGGTGAGTAGGAATCGAAAGAGGATTTACGATGCGGTTGAGGGTATCCTCGAGATCTTCTTCAGTCATCTTGTTGTTCTTGCTCAGTAGCGCATCAATGTACTCCGCAAACAACTCCGGAGATTTCGTGGTTGACGCTCCTGTCGCCACGTTGCTGTTGACAAGCACTCTGCAGGCATTGTCAAGACTAGCAACAAATCCTGTCTCCCTCCCAAAGCACTCTGTCACTATCTTCGAATTTTTGTGATGCACCTCCAATAAAACGTCAACGTATGCTTTGGGATTTAAACCGTTGGTACCATCCGAACGCTCTCCGACTAAATTCGAAACCGCCCTTTCGCCGGTCTTCTTGACATGTTCTTCGAACTTCTTTCTCAGCAGCTCCAATCCCTCCGGAATTCGCTGCACAAGCGCATATATTCGTCGCAGGTCTTCGTGTTTATTGAAATCAAGCCAAGTTTGCCATATGAGCTCCGAGTATTGTCGGATCAGCACATGTTCGCATTTACTAACGAGTTGTTCTCGAGTTTCTGCGTTAAGATAGTGATCTGCCCGATCCTCCTCCTCCCTGAGACGCTCCTCAGCCCGTTTCAGGTAGTCGGAGACACCGTTTCGCGCAAGGAATGTTGCGGATTCTTGCTGATAGAACTTTTCAGTCGCCTCGAGGAGTGGGAATTCCAGATGCTCCTCGTATACATCGAGGGAGAACTCGCCGATATCGGTTTTATTGAGGCCAAGAGAGACAAACGAGTCCACAACCCTCTTGACGAGACTTTGATCGATGGCTTCACCATTTCGCTGACGCTCAATCAATTTGAGGATGGCGCCCGAGAGTTTTCCCTGCTTGCTCTGCATATAAAGGAAGAAGTTGGATTTCCATTGGACGAGTGCGAGCT
>JBBPKK010000819.1:0-15799 GCA_038089215.1 Tylopilus vinaceipallidus
AAAGTGTAGCAACTTTGGTAGTGCAAAAGTGTAGTCAAGTCTGACTGACATCTGACTGACACTAATCAAAGTGTAGCCAAAGTGTAGTCAACTTTGGTAGTGAAAAAGTATCATCCTGTAACAGATATTGGTCACAATGTTGATGATTTCATTCAAACGAGGCATGCCGAGCGTCACATTCTTACTAGACACACCTGCATAGCGAAAGGTGTTAAGCGTCATCTGGGTAGCAGGTTCACTAATCGATCACGTTGTAAGCGTCACACATCTCCCCTGGGTTCATGAGCGATTGATTAAATATGGCCTCGATTTCTCTAGCATCCACTCAAATGCTTCCCAATTCAGATGAGACTGCTCCAATATGTGTCAGGTTGCCAGTGTTGTGCTTACATACATTTGGAAAGTAAGTGAAGCATTGACTTGAACCTCCTTGCTCAATGTGTCCTCGCCAGGAGCAGGAAACGGCTACTCTGTGAGTTGATGTGCAGCATTGATGATATAGCTAGGCTCAAGATTACTTGGCTTCCACTGATCAATGTGGAAAATTAGGGTCGTGTTCTGGATGATGCATTGAAGATTAGCAGGAAGATGGTGCAGATTGAGGCCGTCTGTGCGGGGCCATATGAACGTTCAAAGGTCATGGCGATCTTGCACGAGCCACCTGTACTCCTTGTCCAATTTGTCCTGCAGCTTCAGCAAGCTGTTGTCAATACTGATCTGCAAAACGCCAGGTAAGAACCCTCCCTCTTTATCTGTGGGGTCCACCTGGTAGTTGTGCTTAAATTCCTTGTCCGACATGGCAAAGGTTTCGATCTTCTGCCGCTCAATAAAGGCACCATTTGTGCCATCCTCTCTGTATATGAGCTGAATGATGTTCCTGAGGGAGTCCCAGATGGTACCATCATAGCAAACCATGATGTCCTCGAATGTCTGAATGTAACTGGTCTCAGCTGTCTTGATGGCAGTATCGATCAACCCCTCTCAACCAGCCATGAAGTGGAAGAAGAATTCTTGAGGCATCAGCCCTCTCAGGTAGGCATTCTTCATGAATCCTCTGGCTCTCGGACTGAAATAATCCTTGGTGAAATGTGTCAGTGTCTGATGGTCCAACCCAAATGGTATATGTCACCCTTCCGCACTCTGCTGCCCCACGGACCGACATCTGGGAGATGCTGACATAAGAACCCTTGGAACCCGTGTGACCATCTGCTTAACATTGTTGTCCTCCTTCAGGTTCTTCTGGGCATATTGACCAGAGTCATTATGGGCGTGATTCAGTTCCCACCCGACCTTGCTCTCGAATGTATCTTGAATGGCAATGGGTGGTGATAATGGTGGAGACTGAAGCAAATAGGATCAGGGACCAAGTTCGGTACACTGATGTGTTCATTTTGGAAATTTGTAGTTGACTCATGGACGAATTTCACCTCACGGACTCTTAGTTACTTACCAGTCGTCCATACTTACCTAGTGTAAATGTACATGTTCGGCAATGTAGCCTGTTTGCACAACATTGATGAATGCTGACCATCTTTCTCATTTTTTTCGCGGTCTGATCAGTATTTTAGCGGTACACAGTGCCAAACTATGACACTGTGGTGGTCAAAAATGTGGCTGAAATAAATGTGTAGATCTTCTGCTATAGTACTAGAGTTTAAACTAGTGTTCATATCCTAACTGGTGCAGACTTGTCGAAAATGTCCAACGCATCACGCGACCTTGGTTCAAGTCACGCCTTCGTATTTGGTGACACCCCATCAACTCATGCCACCACCACGTGCCAATGACTAAAGCAACGGTGTCATGGCGGCGATGACAACCGCGGCATCGTGGAAGTACGAACCGCACGGCCGCACCATCGCTGCGAGGATGGCCCGCGGTACCACGAGGGCAGCGAGGACGATGACGCCGGAAGGGTGACCCCACGGCACCATGACAACGACGACAACGCATTCGTGGTCAATTTCGTGGCGCTACGACAAGGATGTCGGCGGCGAGAACAGTGCGGGAGGGGCAGCCCCACAGCACGATGACGACAGCACGGGAGGGGCGACCCCACAGTGCCACGACGACAGTGCGCCCGTGGCCAACGTCACGGCGTAGTGCCATGAGGACACCGACAAAAGCTACAGCGCAGGAGGGGTGATACAGTCGTGACGACGACAATGACAACAACGCGCCCATGGCCATTGGCATGGCGCTACGGTGAGGACGACGAGGACGGCAAGGATGCAGCGGCAGCACAGGGGTACTAACCACACAGTGACACCGTCGCCGCGACGACGTGCCCATGGCCAACGCCACATGCAGTACTGTGAAGACGCCGACGAAGGCGACAACGCGGGAGGGATGCCGCCACCATGGCAACAACTACGCGCCCATGGCCGATGCCATGGCGCTATGATAAGCACGATGAGGACGGCAGTACAGGGGTACCAACACACAGCGGCACCGTCATCACAAAAATTGTCGAACTCAAATATGCCCATGTATTACCAATGTATAGCCATGTATCGTTGTACTTGACTTGTATTGTGTGCTATCGACGAGGCTACCCACTCGAGAATACTTGATCAAGTTTCAGAACTCGAGTTGTCTGACAGACCCATACATGATTATGCATGATATGCCAGATTGATACTTATACAGTCCTTCTTGAACACATCTCTGACAGTATACATCTCGAAACACGACAGTGTATAGCAAATTATTTGATACATGGGTGATACACGAATGGGTATGGAAAACGGCCCAGACAACCTCTTTTCACTCATGTCTACGCTTTGTTCCTGAGCCTTTCTTGGTATTGGTGTGACTTCCCAACAGGCCCTCATCATCCTCAGTCTCTACATCCACAGCACGTCTCTTCTCGCCCTTCACGACAAGACCTTGAGTGCCCACCCTCTTGATGGGCGTCAATGGTGAACGATCTGCTTCCTCAACAACCAGAGACCTGGAATCACGGAAGTGGACATTGCCATTCCTAGTGGATGTCCGCTGTGGCCAGGGGGTAGCTTCTTCTCTGGAACTGTCCTTACAAATCGAACCTTGCTTGGCCAAGTGATAAAGGCGTCCAGTAGTCCACAGTGGAGTTGGTGTATACAAGGACTCGTTGTGAAGCCGAGCAGAAGTTCAACTTGGTGCCACCTGTGGTGTCTCCTCGCCGTGGTAACCAGAACTTTGAGAACAAGTAGACATGTGAGGAGCCATGGGGGTTGACGCCACTTGACGGACACATCAAGCTGCTAACAGATCATGTTCATCTTGTCCACTGGCACTCACAGAAAAGTCAGAGGTCCACATGGCATTAGAATGAATTGGTGTTGGGTCATGATGGCCACTGGCATCACCATTCTCCCTACCGGATCCATTTGGGGAAGACACCACCTGTGGGTCATGAGCTTGTCCTACTCCAACACCTGCTGATGACTCCGCAATCTTCTGAGCTGCCATGTGTGCTTCCATTTGTGCTTGCATCTTCTCCATCATTGTCATTGACCAAGGCTCTGAGGAGGATCCAGCTGCACCAGTCCCTTTCTTCAAGTCTGCACTGTAAATGCAGCCTTTCTCATTGCCAAACAATTGTCTATAATCCACAGTAGTAGCATGACAGACAATGGTGCAAGCACGACTTACACATTCCACCACTTGAGGAGCTCATCTCGCCACTCTGTATCAACAGCATCGCAGATGAAGGAGATAACGAGCCAATACAGCTCGCAGTAGCTGAGTTCTCCATCCATCTCATTCCATGCAGACATAGATGAGATGCCGAACTGCGTCTAGTGAGCGACAAAGAGTGGGTCAATGTCATGATGTGATGAATGAGGCAATAGCATGTACCCACCTGGATGCACACATATGCAATATGCTCTGCTTCTACTGTTGTCATATCATGTAAAATCGCATTACATGACTTCGAGCCTTTCTTGACCTCATCACCAAGTGCCAATGATGGTCCCAGAAATATGTGATGTGCAACCTGGTTGTCATAGCAAATACTCCAGTGACTGCCAGAGCTCGATCCTAACTTACCCGCATGAGTACATAGCTTTGGAAAAATCCCTTGTTCATATCCCCAGCATCGAAGTTGTCCCCTGGATAAGGGTCCCCACTCCAAAAAAGAGCGGGGAAGTTTTCTGCCTTCATCAAGATCTTGCCACATTCAAGTGAATTGCACATCCTAAGATGTGTCACTCAACATCTATATCAAAGATAAGATAGCACAGATAGACTTACATGGCAGGGTCTTCATCAAACTTGTTGAGTTTCTCTGCAGGGCATAGGAAGTGTGCGAGAACTGGATGTTTCAGGCCCATTTCCACTCGACCATTTGCACCATTGACGATGGGAGGATCAAGACCAGCCTTACATGGATTGGGTGGTAAATACTGTGCGATATTCTTCTTGAGACTTGTAGCATCCATGGATCGTGTATTATGGATAGTTTTGTTCATCTGGAGAGGATTAGCTCAATATATGCATGCATATAGCCACTGAAAATACCTTCTGAGTGATATCCCCCAGCTGGGATACGCATTTGGGATTATTAATGAATGCTTTGAGACCAGGTGCGATCTGTAGGATCTTCCGGTATGTACAAGTGTAATACTTGTGTGCTTCTTTGTCACTGTTATGTCCCATTATGTGTCACTTGTGTAAATGTGGACCAAGCTGGACTTACTACCGCTTCAGGCGGTCCTTCCGAAGCTCCTTACTGGCTTCGTCTTCCTTGAGTTCACTGTTCTAGCCAGCCTCATCTTGTTCCAGCAGTAGCGCAACCTTGATGACCTTGTCAATATCACACCAAAGATCAATGCACCATGTAACTGCACAGGCTGCAGAGATGAACTCTGGATTGACTTCGGTGACATCTTTTGGCCTGAATGGCATCAGAAATGTCCACAATAGTGATCACTTAGTGAGTGGCTTACTTTTTTGCCTTCGTCAACAATCCATGATTCCTATTCTTCTTTGTGCTCTTGTCTTCAGCCTTCTTTCTTCTATCAGCCTTCTTTGACTGCATAGCTGTATCCTCAGGTATTTCTTCTTCTTCATCTGAGATGATAATCCATTGGGGCATGGCGAATAGGTGGGGGTTAAGAATTGAACGGAAACAGATGAGGTAGGAACTGGGCTTAATTAATTATCATGGGAAAAATGCTAATCAATTTGCGAATTCAATCATCATATGGCTCAGGCTCTGCTCACTCCACCACTGCGATCATAGATGGTCAGTTACTAGCTTAACTCGAGCCATTTCCAGGATTCAAGGTAAGTTCTAGATCTGTCTACTGTTCATTCTCCACCTAATAATGTTATGGGAAATGTAGTACCATATTTATTCATTGTACTGCTCTGGAGAATCGAATATACACTTGTTAAACAGTGCACCAGTCATTTGGATAATGCCCAGACATTCTCGAACCATCTTTCATTCAGCATGGATTATGAGCATACATGCTATGCGTGCCAAAAACCATTTCCTACACAGAAACGTCTCCATATTCATGAGGCTACTTGCAAAGCAAAAAAGTGGCTTGCTTTGGATGTTTTGCAGGCACAGAAACATCTGGCCAAGGTGAGACAAAAGTGTCAGAAAAAAGGGTCACTAAGCCAACGTGGTTCTCTACTCCGAGACCCACATGCATCACGTTCACCTTCTCTACAACCTGTGCAACACTACACTGCTGATTTTCTTAATGACGATATCATTCTGGTAAGTTCATTATCTTCTTGCACATGTCTGATTATTGTCTGACTTATTACAGACTGACGATGAGGCAGGTCCATCCAATCATGCTGCTGCGCTCTTGTCTCCCCAATCCCTTTCTCAAGACTTGGACATCAACATCTTGCCAGGGCTAGAGTCTCCAGCTCCTCTAGCAGTTTCTCTGCGTTCAGGCCGTCGAACATGTCTTCCAGGATGCTACAATGATTATTTACCATGCCCTGACTCCATCCCAAATTCTCCAGAAGATGTGCCATCCCCACCAGCTGCTCTCTTTCGTCTTGTCAAGTTCAAAACTGCACCTGACAAAATGGGGATGTTTCGTGTATACCCAAGATACCCTGGTATCCCTAAACAAGCTGATCTTCGGTCTGTCACCGATGCCCCATCTTTGCAGGATGATGAGTCCACCACAGAGCAATCCAACATTCCAGAGAACATTTTGCTCGACACTCTCTACTCAGTGTTTAGCCATCCAACCGCAGGACTTCTTATGTCCTGGAAATACTCTGGAGGGATGACAAAATCTGCCGATGAACTTGATCGCTTATGGACATATATTCAAGACGAGGCATTTAATCCAAGGGTTGACACAATCTTCAGCCATGACATGGAGAGAAAGCAGATTGAAACATACCTTAAAGATTCATCAAATCCCTTCAAAGCCTCACATGGGTGGCAGCAGTCATCTGTCAAAATTCCATTACCTCACGAGCGCACGACATTCAAATCTGAGGGCGATCCAAGACTTCCTTGGCTGATGGTTGATGGTGTCCACCACCGTGATATCATGGACATTATTATCTCAACATTTGAAAGCGAGACAGCATCCACATTCCATACCTTCCCATATGAGGAGTATTGGAAGATGTCCGAGGATAGTGATCCCATGCGTGTGTTTGGCGAAGCTTACACCTCTCCAGCCTTCATTGAAGCTTATCAAGATATCCACTCTCTTCCTTGTGAACCTGGAGACAACTTGGAACGTGTTGTTGCTCCAATCATGGTTTGGTCAGATGCGACACAACTAGCTAATTTTGGCGATGCGTCTCTGTGGCCAATCTATCTTTATTTCACCAATCAGTCAAAGTATACTCATGGATGACCAACAGAAGATGCATGCCATCATCTTGCATACATACCCGGCATATGTAACTCTTTGTTTTCACAACAGATGGCTCATGCTTTCAACATAGCTCCCTGATGACTTTCAGGACCAATACAGCAAGTACTATGGACATTCATCATCAGCTGACGTGTATACTCACTGCAAGCGTGAATTAATGCATGCCATCTGGCAACTACTTCTAAATGATCAGTTCATTGATGCATACAAGAATGGCATCATAGTCAGGTTTGCTGATGGGATCACTCGCTGACTCTTCCCCCACTTCTATACCTACTCGGCTGATTATCCTGAAAAGTGAGTGGATCTATTAATTTCATTATATCCTGATCTGATACATGTCTAGGATTCTGCTTGCCTGTATTAAATTTCTGGGAAAATGTCCTTGTCCACGGTGCCTGGTAGCAAAAACTGATATTCCCAATATGGGATCACCGAGCGACATGGATACGAGAGAAAACGACATCCGTACAAGCAATAATGAGCTAAGAGACAAGGTAACAAAGGCACGAAATTCAATTTTCAAGCATGGTGCAAGTATCAATGGAATGTGTGTAAAGGATATCCTCGATGATGAGTCACTTGTCCCTACCCAGGTACGCCGCAAAGTCATAATGATATAAACACATCTCCAATAACTAATCATTATAGAATGCGTTTATGGAGAAAATCCCCAGGCTAACAAATGGGGAATTCAATTTTTTCCTCCTTTTAGTGGTTGACCTCTTGCATGAATTTGAACTGGGTGTTTGGAAAGTGATATTCACACACTTATTGCATATTTTGTTTGCTGAAGGTGGTTCAGCCATTGAGCAACTTAATTTCAGGTGCGCTATATCAGATCCATGTTCAGTGAGGACTTCAGACAAGATACCATTGGTTTGTAGATACCGAAGAGTATCTTCATTTGGACGTGGAACAATCCAGAGGTTTGCGAGAAATGCTTCAAGCATGAACTGTTTGGCGGGACATGATTTTGAAGACCTTCTTCAGGTAAGAGTTTGGCTATTCACTCTCATATGATACTCACTCACCTGGCTTAAAAAAGTGTGCAATGCCCTGCTTTGAAGATCTTCTGCCAGTTCCTCATAATAAGATCATCCTTGATTTACTTTTCGACCTGGCGACTTGGCATGGTTATGCCAAACTCCGGCTCCATACAGAGAAGTCTCTTGCATTTTTTGATACAGCAATTGAGTCCCTCCGTGTGTCAGTGATCACTTTTCAAGAAGATACATGCAAGGAATACATGACAACTGAGCTCCCTCAAGAGTGTGCTGCACATGGTCGTTGGCAAGCTTTACTTGCATCAAGACAAGGGACAATTGCACCCCCAATAAACTTGAAACCAAAGCTTAAGTGTTTGAACCTTATGACATACAAGTACCATGCGCTTGCTGACTATCCAAACACAATTAGGCGGTTTGGAACAACAGATAGCTATACAACTCAAACAGTAAGTCCATTCATCTTCATATTTGGTTTTCTACTATATCTTTTGCAGGGGGAGCTTGAGCACCGCCGACTGAAACGATGGTATGTGCAGTCTGGAAAAAAAAGAAGCTTGATGGTCTCGAGCATTGCCAAGCAAGAGTCACTCGAGCGATTTGTTCAACAGGTCAATGTTAGTCGTCGGAAGCTTGCAAAGCAGAAGCAGCCAAAGCAACGTCCACACATTTCCCCGTCCGATCACTACTATATTGCCAAGTCATCCCGTGTTTCTGACAATCTCACTGCTTGGCTGGCTGAATGTCAAGACGATATTGCATTTGATGCAAGCTGTTTTTGTTTTATATCATGGTTTCAATGGACTGACTATATTTAGGACTTTCTGACTCATCTGCAAGACCATCTCTTGGCACGTGCCTGTGGTTGGGAATACAAGGGAGATGAACATGTCTTCACAGACGAGGACCGACTTCTCATTAATATCAAAAACAACCATATCTATTTTCACAGCACTCTATCTGTCAACTACACAACGTATGACCTACGCCATGAACAGGACACCATCAACCCGCTCGCTCGCTCCGATATAATGGTTTTATCACACGAGGATGAAAAGACTCATCCCTATTGGTATGGCCGTGTTGTTCACATCTTCCATGTGCAAGTGCAAGTACGTGACGACAAGTTCTCGCCTTTCTCGGACCCCACCAGGATGGATGTTCTTTTTGTGCGCTGGTTTGGATGCAATACTACTTTCCCATTGGGATGGAAGGAGAAACGACTGCATCGACTCCAGTTTCTGGACCACAACAGCTCTACAGATGCATTTGGGTTCATTGATCCCAAGACCATTATTCAAGGAGTTCATCTTATCCCTGCATTCGCATCTGGTTCAATGGATGGGTTGCTCAGTCCCTCAAAGGCTCGTTGGAAACGGGATGGTGCGCCTAACGGATACCATGATTGGAATTATTACTATGTTAATATGCACGTATCCCTACACATGACATAGACGACAGATGGCTAATTTTGATCACTTAGGTTCGCCGACCATGATATATTTATGCGCTACCAGGGAGGGGGGATCGGGCACAAAGTGACCTGCGAATGGAATGTGTTCCTCAAAAATGATGGGAGAGTCAGGTTTGAGACAGACTTAGATGGTGATGCCATACCAAGTGAGGGTGGAGGAAAAAGCTGGAGCTGGGATGTGCAAAGGGCTGGTATGGGAGAAGCAGCAGCGGCCGAAGACAACAGTGAGTCAGAGGAACATGAGCAGGAATGGGATGCTGTGATGGAAAGGAGAGACGAAGAAGGTGACGGTGATGATGCCGAGAGGGTCGACAACAACAGTGACGAGGAGCAGGACAGTCAGGATGATGATGACAATGGGTGGGAGACAGAGGACGATGCATATGGTATTCATGGATATGGTGCACTTTAACCTAGAATATATTCTCATATACCGTGTTGATGATTTTTAGAGCAGTCGTGTCAGATAAAACCTTTTGCATGGCTGATTGGATAGAGGTGACACCATCTGTGTCATAGAAAAACGTAGCGATATATTCTCTTTGTTGATCAAGTATCATGGGACATGTTCCTGTTTGGGTTAGCTGGCGGCAGCATTCTCTGTTTGGACATATTATGTTTCTGCAAAGTTTGTGATGAAGTGCCCATGCTGCACTTCGGGTCACTCTTGTTGATGGATGCAAGCTCCCTTGGCGCCCTGATGTGCCATTCTGTGTCATGGTTCGACGTTCCGCTACTCACTATGCCCCTCACAACTAGAGCACAGGTCTGACGGACGCTGGAAGCCGTCACCCCAGCTTACAGTACCATGGACCTCTGGTCCAATCAACATCCTTATTGGGCTTGTTTCAGCTCACAAAACGGTCCAAAAAAACAACCTCATATGTTTTTCCCTGCTGACAATTGCACGGAAGCTTATGAGTGTGATTACCGTCAATCTAACTAGAATCAGGTGTACATGGGACATCTTACATCTCGGATGATGCCGACAAGACACGCACTCCAAGTCAACATTGAATGGTCCCACAACTGAACTCTTCTGGTGAGCAAGCAAGCTGTCAGCTGCCAGTGTACTAATAATCCACCAGAGTTTCACAGAGGTCCTCAATTCATTTCATGTGTCGCTCGTCATCAGTTGCAGTGTACTAGTAACCCGCTAGAGTTCCACCAAGGCCCCTATTTTATGTGTTGTTCATCATCGCTTATGCATCGCTTCTCTTAGTAACTTCATTCAAACTGGGTACTGGATGCCACTGATATGTCCGCGGTTGGATGGTCCTCTGACAGCTGACATGCGAAGGCCAATTAATCCATGTTGGCTTGCTGCCGACACCTGGTATGTGAGCACATACATTTACCTCTGGGTGGTTGGTTGTTTCACCATCCTGATAGTAGGTGACGTGGGGTTATGAAGAGTTCATCACATGGGACTGGAATCCCCAGCTCACTGCTCCTTCATGCTCTGATCTCATCCAGTGTCTTGTTGTTCTCTCGTAATGCGCAAATCCTTGGTTTTAACTATGCTGGGCGTCCTCTCCGCTTCAGTTCCTGGAGTACAATCACAGTCCGATGCTCTACACTCTGGGATAGTTCGTTGACCTCTTACGCATCTCCTTCAGTACTTACCAATAGCCATCCAAGGAAAATGGCCCTACTCTGGGGTCAATGCATGTGATACCACCAATGACCCCCTCCCCCTTACTGTTGGCCTTCTGCCAGAGGTATTTGGCTCAGGACTTTATTGCAACTCTGTATGCTTCCTTTCGTGACCGATGGTCCAGCCCCTGATGCCCATGTTCACCAGACTGTCTTCATTGTCAACATGAACATGCAACAGTTTGTGACTGCCACAGTACATGATGAATGCCCCAACTGTAGTGAGAATGATTTAGGTATGCTACGCTCTTTGTCGCTTGTTTCCATGTCAAGTCCTCAATTACATTCCAGGCTTGTCCTTTATAGCCTTTGAAGAACTCAGTGGTCTTCAGGCCCAAAACCTGATCATCGAGATCTCCTGGGCCATCGTGTGATCTTTGAGTGGGCTTGTCCTTACAGAAGATTCATCCCACCCGAGTTCTTTGACACCTTGTTAGAGGTGAATGGATGGGGTGTTGTGTACACATTTCCTTTGAATGAGAAATAATGTTGTGCAGCCAATGTTGACTGGTCCTCATCAGTCTTAAAAGTCAGGGAGGGTTGTGGACAGGCAGCGCGCATCTTCCCCCCCAGCAAGCACATATTCTGGCAGATGTGCTGGTATGCAGGCATTACAAAAGGATGCTAGCTGAGCTCATAAGGTCAGCTTTGACGAAGGGGTTCGTTGTCCCTTTTGAAGTCCAGAATATCCGGCGGGAATGCTGTGGACTCATGCATCGAACATGTAGCTTATGGACGTGGGTCCTGACATTTTGCGCCACGATTTCCGCCTTTGAATGGTGTACAGAACGCACAAATGAGCCATTAGTGGACCACACAGAATAGTCTGCAATGATCTGCCACTTGCAGAACAGATCAGTCAATCGACAATTTTGCTTCATCAGTGGGATCACGGCACCTCTAGAGAGCCAACGGTAATCAAGACAGTGATGAGAAGACAGTGCCCAGCTGTCATGGGTGCATATGCAGTTGGGGATCCAGACAGGCTGCGGGTGGAAGCCTTGACCACGCTACGTGACAGGTTGTGTGTTGGCATTGGCTGAGAAGTCATTGACTATTGGCCACACTTTGGAGAACATGTATCTTCACTGGACAAGGACGATGCATATTTCATTACGAGGTCACAGCAAAGGTTGCGCATCAAATGCCAAAGGGCAGGTTGCCCACGTGTCACTCCTTCGCCCTTTGCCCTCATGCTCCAATGCCTGCTACACCATTCCAATCATACTTACTGTGGTGGTTCTTCAGATTCTTCCTTAAACATGCAGATGGCTCTGTTATACATACATCATATCATATATGATAGTGGACCTCTCTTCTTTACGACCGATCACACCCATCTCCAATCCTTTTTGTGTCTCAGCTATCAAGTCTAACTTTCCATTGTAGCATCCATCAATAGTTTGTGTTATCCTCAGGATTATGGCACCTCATAACAGTCTGGTTACCACTGGCAGACTAAGAGTTAAATCAAGGGATATATGAGAAGGCCACAATCCCACATCCATGAAGTCGTTGACCAGTCCAAATGGCCTCACTCTCCATGACCTCACAGATTGGGGACCCTGGTTGGGGCTGAATGGCTTCCCCCAATAATTGACATTGTGAAGGTGATATTTGAGTTGCCACAGCGAAATATATAGTTACGTCGGAAGTATAATAATTGACGATAAATTAGAAGAAAAGAACATCCCCCTCTATGGTCAGGTTGCCTCACGCTCAAGCGGTGTACGGTCGAACATGCAGAGGCAGCTTGCATCCCACCTCGCCTGCAAGTTTGGGCCATGGAAGCATCCCTCTGCTGATCTCAATCTTGCCATCGATGCCATTGCGCATCTCGAACACAAAGTTCTTGATCAGCACCGTCAACACTGCCTAGGAATGATGGGAAAGAGCGTTCTCAATCAATGCCGATCAACCAGGCCCCGATGATGACGTACCTTGAATTTGGCCACCGCAAAGTTCTTGCCCAGACATGTCCGTGGACTGTCAATGAACGTGAGCAAGTGCCAATGGCCCTGGATTTCCTTGGCCTTGGCAGGTATCCCATTCTGACCCCGAGTGTCCTCGAGCCATCAACTCGGTCAGAAGTCCTTGGTGTCTTCACCCCAGATGGCCACAGAGCGATTCATAGATTGGATGGAGATGCCTATCAGGGTTCCTTTGGCAATCTGTAGGCTGTCCACGAGCGAGCTCAATGCAGTGCGAACAGGCTTGGAGAGCGGGATGACGTCGTCCTTGATGGCCTGTGGTAGAGTTGTGTTTTCTTCAGTCATTCAGTTCGTCCATCTTCTGGAACAACTCACCACACGCGTAAACTCAGTGATGGGTGGATGGAGGCATAGAATTTCGTGGACAACCGCATCAAGATAAGGAAGGTCATTGCTGAGTTTGTCGTATGACGGGTCTGCGCCATGCTCGAGAAGCTCTTGGCATAGTTTCGTCTGTATATCTGGGTTCCGCGATAACTTGAGCAATGCCCACTGGGAATAAGGGTGAAAGGTGAAACGATGCCTGCAAGTTCACGAGTGCAGATTTACTGTCAAGCTGACTGGGATAAGGTGTACATTTGAGACCTCAGGTTACATTCTAAAAGATAAGGTGCATACTAGAAGTCATTTCATACCTAGCCAGGAGTAATACTTTCATCTGCAAAATGAGTTTTGTGATGAACCTTGCTGCGAAGCATGATTCATTTTACCTGAGCTGTGACTTCCTCTTTCGCCAAGTGAAATTCGGAATCGCTATTTGCTCCTTTGACTGGTTGCCAGGACATGTAAATCAGCCATAGACTGTATGCAACATTCAACATATCTACCACATACCGAGCAGACCAATAATGGACTTCTCTTCCTTTCCATCGATTACACCCATCTCCAATTCTTTCTGTGTCCGAGCTATCAATATATTCGATATTTCCTCCATTGTGACATTAAGCTTCTGGATCAGTTGCGTGCGTGACGTAGGTATCAGTGTGAGGAGTGGGAAGACCTGTGCCAAGAGAAGAAAGCCCTTGTTGACGACCGAGGAACGAGGAGATGCAGAAATAGCATCAAACACTTCCATGACAGATGCATGCTTGCCTTCGAGAGCACCAAAATTGTGAGAGAATCCTGCAAGGCCAATAGTGTCGAGGCTGCTACGTTGTTAAGAAAATGTTACGAACAGGGAGCAAGAGAGAACGTACGATATATGATTCATCCTTGAATATAACAACATGTCAAAAGCAGGCTACTGAACACCACTGAACACACCAGTTTTGAACATTAATAACAGTGCTATCCCCACCGCTTGACTCAATGAGAACATCCCAGGCTCCTTTTGCCTGGAGGTTTGTCATTCATGTCGGAATGGGACCAATATAGATTAGTGAACCCCACCTTGTATGCCAAATTGCTGTGATACTGAAAGCAGGCATCAAAGTCTTGCATTGCCTGGCATGAAAAGATTAGTTGAAATGAAAGTGTACAGCTGTGACAGTACCTTTTGTGGCTCTCTCTGTGAGCCCACAGGAGACCCTTCCCAAACTCGACTTGAGCATTAGCCACATTGTAATCAAGTCTGTCGTCAGTCACATACGAAATTTTCAAGGAATTTTTTGGACACAGGTGTCTGAATATATGTCCAAGTTTCCTTGGAATAGACATCGGCGATTGCCTTGGGATCACACAAGATGACCTTCTGAGTGCACAAAGTAGCTGGAACAGTGTATACTAGGCCATACTCCTGTGCCCATGCTTCATATATAGCTCCCAAATCCTTGGCGTTGAGGATGCGTTTTCTGGTTCCATAGAAAAAGCTTTCACTTGGTGGTCCACGAAGCTGTGTGGTGCAAACTTGCTGGCAGAATGTGTGGCCCCTCCGAAGGAACCAGATCACCGCACAAAGGATAGCAACGTCGAATGCATACGCATACCAGTGGTAATGGCGAAGCTGAGTGAAAACAGTGTTCAGCTGCTCTGGCGCTGTCCAAGTCATACATAACAAAGCCTGAAGTCGCGACATAATGGACAGTCTTGCGATGTCTTGCACACCTTGGATATCTATTTTGTCCCCGTCAGCTTTTTATCAGGGCTGTGCATTGTGCAGTGGCATTGAGCCCCTCGTTTGGTGGGAAAGAACTAAGGAGTAACTGTGAAAACCTATTAATAACTGCGGCGATGCGTCCTGGATCAGCCGGCTGGAACCTACTCCACGGTCTCATAGGCCATTCCTGAGAAGGTTTCTGAAGAATACATCAATGGTATCTTCAGGTCGACCTGATACAAGGTGTATCTCATCGTGGATGAGTGCCTGGAAGTCCACTTTGCCTATGAAAAGACCGAGGGTGATCATTCATGAAGGCAGCATGCCTGGATAGAGTGCTTACTCATTCTGTGTGTTGTGCATAACGAGCGAGTGATTGTCTTATATACACTAGCGGTTGCTTGTTGGAATGATGCTGTTGAGAACGATAAACTGACCCGATAAGCTATTGTTTTTGGTTGTTATGTATCATTGGGTTGAATACTTGCGCTACAGAAACATCTAGTAAGACTCTTGTTCTTATATTTGGCAAAGGGGTCCTGCATATATCAACTCATATTGTACAGGTGCCATTTTGAAGGCTTACAGGCAGGATCTTTCGGGTTGGCAGGGAATGATCTGGGCAGTACTTTTAGACATCTCATGGTTGCCTGTCCAATTGCGAGTGCAGCGACTTCCGGCTTATAGCCAAATTTTGTTCCTTAGCCAAGCTAGATACCAAAGCATTCCTGACAATTTTTTAAGCTAGGAGGAATGTAGGGTTTTAAGTGCATTTGCAG
>JBBPKK010000820.1:0-15757 GCA_038089215.1 Tylopilus vinaceipallidus
CGGGCCGGGCCGGCGGGGGGGTGTGGGCGGGCGTCGGGGGGGCGGCGTTCGGGGGGCGGCACCGTGCGGCGGGAGGGGAGGGAGGGGACGGTACACGAGCTGCACCAGCCAGACTCGGGTGCAAACGCATACGAGAGAGCACCGAAGCGGAAGGGTTAGGTTGCACACGCACGCGAATGCCTGGGTCTCGTGCTCGTGGTGGGGTTGAAAATAAACGGATCGCACTCGCAGCATTGTCACTGTGTTATTACTTCCTTCGAGGCGCTGCGCGCCGTTGGTG
This sequence comes from Tylopilus vinaceipallidus, assembly GCA_038089215.1. NCBI lineage: Eukaryota > Fungi > Basidiomycota > Agaricomycetes > Boletales > Boletaceae > Tylopilus > Tylopilus vinaceipallidus. The sequence goes on from JBBPKK010000820.1 coordinate 281, forward strand.
TCCTACCCCGTGTTGTAGATGTGTACGATCGCTGGCGGCCGGACCATCGCAAGAATGCAACCTTGTCTGTGTCCTGCTGTTTAGACTCTGGCAACCCAGGTGCCAGACGCCACCATTGGAGATGATTGGAATGAAGTATAACACACAAGACGAGCAACTGTACAGTACAGTAGAGATACCATCGAGTGATCGAAAGTCCTCTCCGACTTGGGACGAATTCAACCAAGTGGATCAAAGGGGTGTTGAATCATCATTTTATGCAACGAGCATCATCATCGCCTTTGAATCTGTTTGGGTCCGGAGCTCCCAGTGAAGACCGATCGGTTTGATATCGCTGACACGGCAGGAATGCCATGTCATCAGCCGGCTTCGGATAACCTACAGAAAGATGACATGGCCAGGGGATGAAGACGGCGTCGGGAAAATGTGATCTGGCAAGTGTTTCAGTTCTGCGACTTCGCACCCGGAGAGTCGATGGACCTGCCTAGTTTGTCCGGGAAAACGGGTGATACGTGGTCACCGGTTAGCAATGCATCGCCTGTGCAATGTGCAGGCTGTCACCACAAAGGAACCTAAAGTGTCTCGAGTCGCCGTCTCAAGTTGCCATGGCGTGAGCTCAAACGTGTCTGGATCGGGGAAGACTGCGTCTTGGATCGCGAGATGCGACGCCTTTTTGGCATTACCATGCAGCGACGATAGGAGCGTTGGCTTGCCAATATTTCCCGAACACCACCGTCCCTGGGGCACATGACCAGCACCCTGGAAGTAGCCAAGAGGTGACAAGGCATCTCGAACAGGTGATACCCGTCCAGACGACATCTTCCATAGCAAGGCGACACAGGGCTATGTAGAGGGAACACCAGCAATTCCAGCATCCTGCCACGCATACGCCGACGCCTGCGCGCCAGGAAGGTCAGCGGCAGCTGCCATGGAAAGCCAAATCTCGGGCGCCGTTTAGGCTCTGGCCTGGGGACCGGCCGCCTTGATATATTCGCAGAATCAAACAACCTCAACAGAGAATAGAGCACCAGTTATGATATGTGGGCACGTGCGATGCGTTGTCGAAAATCAGCTCTGAGCTCGAGCGGGGAGGGGACAAACCACCTGGAATTCGACAGCAGGGCGTTAGCGAAGAAACAGTGTGATCCTTGATAGCTCCCTGGCAAGATGTTATTTTTGGACTTTAACCACAGACATACGTCGGCGTATTTTTCCCGTCGAGGGTCAGCCCTGGGCAAGTTGCCAGTAGGCGACGGCTCGAATGTCTGTGGCGTTCTTACTACTAAAGTAAAAAGTGTAGCGCTTGAAGTTGGGATGTGATTACATAATTTAGGTCTAGTAGCACGTCTAGGTAACCTCAACTGTAAGCTAGCATGAATCCTGCATCAAGCGAGGCTGCACGGAAATTATATACAAGTGACAGGATGATCTTGCCAACCAAGCCCTTGTTCCTCACTGTATCCCTCGAGGTCAATTTCCTTCCGCTTCTCTCCATACGCTTATCGCCCCGCCAGGGATACTCCGGAGAGATTGGCCATGCATATGGATGCTTGCGCTTCCTCCGCTTCCATACGTGCGCCATCTCGTCACTTGCCGAGCAGGGCTCCTGTGCAGGCGCTTTGCATAAAGCGCCCAGATTCATTGCAGCAATACCCCGTGTGTCCAAGTCAAGTTCTACGTCTGCAACCTTCGTGCCAGAGTCCGAGTCACCAGACAGCTCTTTGACCACCAGATAGATAGTAGGCATATGGTCAACTCTAAGCTGGCGTCGCCACCCGTTGCCCACATAGACGCTCATTGTCGCACGCCCAAATGCAGCTAGGCGTCCGCCATCGTTCCTGTCAATGATCTTCTGACAGTCGAAGCATCACCACCGCAAAACCCGTCAAGTCAATTTCATATTACGACGTATGACATGAACATCCGTTCCACATTATCAACATGGGCGACTCGCCCATCGATGGGGATATATTTCGGGTGTGTGCGCGCGAAACGTGGGCTGCGGAAAAGATGCGCGCGCCGATCCAGCCATCCTGGGCGCTGAGCGCTGACCCAATCGTCCGCGCGGTACCGCCCCTAGTAGGTAAGCAATCTCTGTCTCTTCTGATGGGTGTGCGGGGTATGAAGAAACGTGCATCAATCAGACGTTGATTGCAATTCGTTGTGCCTTAATGACCGCAAGTTCCCCTGCCGCCGCCGCATATAAACACTGACGCGCGTTGCAGAACCGCCAGACGGTTTCTTCCAAACCTCGCTTTGGCAGGCGCTCCGACACCATCGACGCCGGGCTCAGGACCGAAACCCTACACATGGCCTCCCTTCTTCCGGTGCTGTAAAACGAACAAGCTTCTCCCTGATCCGGCCGTCACGGCTGATCTCCTGTGGTCTGAGGCCAAACCCACCGCCGCAGGCGGCCGGTGATGTCCTGTCTGTGCCCCCTGTGCCCATACCCGCGCCTGTACCTATCCTCGCGGCGACATGGACGCCTCTCCTGGCACTCTCCCAGACAATGCCGATGCCGAACGCTCAGTTTACCACTCACATAGGCATCCTGAACAATATCGCGTCATTCCAGAGGCTCTGGCCATCTCCTTGCGCCGTTGTGGTGTTTTCACGAGCGTCACGAGCGTCTCTGGTAGCCCATATATCAGCAACTTTCCAAAACCAGGGAATAGGGTTCGCCAAGGCTAATTTCAACCATTGAACTGGGTCTCATGGCAGCGGCGGCGTCTCCGGCCCACGCGCACATGTACCCTGGCTCTCGGTGGCAAATAACTCAGGTAATGACTCGTACAGGTATTGATCATGCAGGGATTACACACGTCAGCTCCGGGGTACCAATGAACCGGAGCGGCAACCCACGTTAATGTGTCGACTTTGAACCATTAGCAATCTGACGATGTACCGATCGCCTGTCCAAGTCCGCCTGTGCCGGTATTTTCCGAACATGACCCAGAGCATTGCCCCGCCACCGGGGTGCTATATTCCAGCTGTGGGCACGTTGGTGGTTCCCGCTCTCAAACGCCGCAACTGTAGCGTGGAATGCGACAGAAATGAACCCCGATGCCGATTCAATGTCTAATGGACACCAGGCGCCGGCACTCGGGGCTTGCGCGCATTCGGTTGCTGATTGTCTTTTGCACACGACCCGATTCGCTTTTGGCGTGGCACGCCATTCTGTCTCTGTGAGAGGGCGTGGCAGAATTGCGTGTCTCGCATTCAACATCGCCCTGTATTCAGAGACCAAAGACGCTGGGGCTACAAGCACGAAGGGCCGGCAACAGGAAGGGAGCGCAGTGTGGGGGGCTGTTTTCGTGAGATCGAACAAGGACGAACCGAGAAACGGCTGTCAGTGAAGATATCAGTGGTTCTTTCGGGCTCATGTGGACTCGACTATCTCGAATGGACAGTGCATCGAGGGTTGATATACCTTGTGCTGTCGTTGCGGCTTCCGGGATCGCACAATTATGGCGAGCGGATTTCGTAGCACATGCAGAAAGAAGGTGAAATTCGCGAAGGAGAGCTGACCTTGGAGGTGATGGAAATCCCGTTTGGTACGCGTGAGCTTGATCGTGGGTAGTACCTGATACCAGAGAGGCTTTCCTTGACGCCTAGATCAGACATCGGACCCCACTAGCGCAGGACGCTGCACTCTGTCGCGATAGGGTGACGCACCTGCTCTCCGCTGTCCTACAGCATGATGGACTACTGGGCGACCAAGATTGCGAGTGCCAACTTCAATTCGGGGGTGGATATTATTGGCTTCTATTAGATGAAAGGAAGGGCAACGCTTACCGAGAAGGCAGCCGGCTTGCAAATACATCTTGCAATGCCATGTACCAAAAAAGTACGTACCACTCACGGAACACGACAGTGACTCAAAAAAATCGCTTCTTCTCCGCAATCCGTGCCCAACGCTGACCCACGCTGACCTGCGTCAGCTGAGTCGCCGTCGAACCCGGAGTCACGTCCCTCGCCGGTATCTCCTGTGGTTCTCTCACCGCTCTATGTCCGAGTCGTTCTGCCCAACGCCGTGGTCTGCAAACACCGCCGCCTAGACGGCACTTTGCTCGGACAGTGCCGGCAAGTCACCAAGTCAGACTTCGCATCGATCCGGCTGCCGCGTCGAGCACCCATCAGATGATGTACGCCAGGGTCAGCTGTCACCTTTCGGTCGGCATCTTGAAACACAGCGTGCTGCTGACAAACTTGAAGGCGGGCAACGTCCTGTGAATTCGGACGCTCGTTATCAGTGCTACCACTCATTGGACGTTTCACCAGCTTGAATTCGAGCAGGGGATGTCAAAGGGGAAGGCCAGTGGTCTGTCGTGTGGTATATTTGATATGCGCATGTCCACCCCGACAGACACCTCCATTCGCTGTGGGCATGCTGCCTCTGGAATATCGCAAAGACCTGCCCGCATTCTCCGCGGCAGTCTGGGAGAACCGTGTGGTTGTCGTGAAAGAACATTCGGCGAGTTTTCAATACACCGATCTTGGGGTGTACTTCGATCCCGTTTGATGTTGAGCACCCCCAAATTGCTTGTACATAAGTACAAGGAGGGTACCGCACGGCGATGACAAGTCCGCAGGCCGTGGAAAACGGGGACAGGAAGGAAATGAAGGAGGAATATGAGGGTGTGGGGACGCCATCCCGGAGACGAATGAAGAAGCCCCGTACGTCACTGGCCATGGACAGCCCAGGGTCGGCGAGCCATTTTCCTGCCACTTTCCCTTACTCGGGCAACGTCTGGGTTGGTCAGACGACCCTGCCCTTGGCACACCGTTGGCAGGAGTGGACTCAACGATGCTCGACTGACCGCCATACCAAGGGTGTCTGGACTGGAGAGGCTGTCGATTTATGGACCGTCCTCCATTCTCGCAAGAAGACTCGAATGTGTATGTGATCACCGCGACCGTGACGTACGTATCAGGAAAGTGGAGGCTCTCCTTGACGGCGCATGGCAGCGCACTTTACAAGTAATCTTCCTTACGGAAATCAGGGCAAACAAGGATCCATAGCGAGATCTCGGGGGAGACGTACTACTCCGGGGCGCCACACATGACGAACCAAACGCCAGTTCGGACTTTTTGGCCCGCTCCACTGACCACATCGAAGCGGGCTACGTCATAGTGGAAGAGCCTGATCACCCCAAATTGAAATCATCCGGACGGAACTCGACAGATCACGGGACACCGCCTCCACCGCAACAGACAAATCCTGTGTATATGCGCATGATAAAGTAAAAAAAAAAAAACAGCACGCTACGTGCCATTGTCAGGTGTGGATGGAGGGTATTATTTACTAAAGCGACAGGCTAGTGCCAGTGTTCAACACACGACGCACGGTCATCGACAAGACAGGACGACAAACAAGAACAAGAGTCCACGCTAGATCTCTAACACGAAATAACCACGTCTCTCTCTGGCAATACACGCCAGCAGTCGTTATTTCACGAGACAGAGAAAGTAAACATCAAACATGCGACCGCGAACGTGGGGGGGGGAGGAGTTCACGAGAGGAAGACGACGGCAAAGAGCGTGCCGAGGACGCCCGCGACGGACGTGACGCCGAGCGCAGAGGCCCCGTTCGCAGTCGAGGCAGGAGCACCCGCGGTCGAGGCACCCGTCACCTTGCCGGTCTGCGACGCGCTAGCGCCGCTCGCCGTCGTGCTCGCGCTGGTGGGCGTAGGGAGGTTGGTGTACAGCTGAGCAGACTGGTACGTGACACAGTTGGAGGACGCGGGGACGACGGGCGTGTACGGCGGGCTGACAGGACCAGTGGCAGGCTGGGTGTAGGTCAACGTCGCGCCGCCCGACGTGTAGATGCCAACAGGGGTCTTGAGGTCGGAATCACAGACTTCAAAGGTGCCGTTCTTAACGTTGCTGGGCATGTTGTAGTTGCAGCCCATCTCGTCGTAAATGTTTTGGCAATAAGCCGACTGATCAGAGCTGGAACTTGAAGGATTGCAGATGGTGATGCAAAACAGGTTGCTGCCCATGAAGCTACACCCAAGATTAGAGGAAACAGACGAAACAACCATGCAGAAACACGTACTTGGTCCAATCCGTGATCTGCGTGAAGGTATCGTTGTCGGCACCGACCTTGGGAAAGGCATTGGAATACATGAGACCGCCAAGAGGGTTCCCACGCTAAAACGGAGATGAGAATGACAACATGGTGCATGTGTGACAACGAACCAAATCAGCACCGTGAGGATCGAGTTCTCCTCCGTAGTCTCCGGCAGCCATGTCAATTTGGGTCTGGTCGATGAAGCCGGCAATCTGAATGTACTCGCTGGTCACGAGCATTTGCACACCCCAGAGAGCATTTTCGGGGATGAGACGAGTACCGTGGCCGGTCTTGGTGCACCAGGCGACTTCCCATGCCTCGGTGTCACCGATGGTGGAGTTGGGGGTGGGAGGTGCCCACAGGCAAAAGTCTTTGGAAAACGACTCGGCAAAAAATAAATGAGGGCACGTGCACAGACATACCGTCGATGTTGTTGACCATCGAGGTCTGGCATTCGGACTGTTGGTTTTGGGTCGTCGAGTTGCAAATGTTGTAACCGGTCTGAGGGCCACGGATGGCCGAGGTGACGGGGTCTACTTGGTAAGGCTAGGGTTGAAAGATGAGTGGCCGTCGCGACGAACGTCGTGGAGGTACTCACGATGCCACCGGGGTAGGAGTAGGTCTTAGCTGTGAGGGGAGTAGGGTCAGCAGGGTCAGGCTGGGCAAACACTGATCTGGAGGCGATGGCGACAGCCACAAGGACAGAAAGAGCGGAGCGAGACATGTCTCAAAGAACGCAAACGCGGTGAAGGAGGAAACAAAAAAAAAAGCGGTGGACTTGCTGCGCCTCGAGTTACCATTACGGTGTTCATATACCTTTTATTTATAGCTCCTATCAACAACATTCACACACATCAAGACTTTGTCTAAATATAGCAGTCACCGAGCTTTGACAACGGGTACGTTCTGTCACTCACACAAAGTGCCTTTGACTCAAAACATGTTCATCGCAAGCCCCATCACAGATGAGATGTCACTCGAATCAAGCTTCCCCTGGGACTGATACTTGGTGAAGAGCTGCATCGCAGTCGCAGCGGCAGATTGCATGGCTGCCGTTGGACAGCGCGTAAACACGCGGGCTCAATATGCCGTCAAAATAGTGGGACCCACCTTGTGCCTTTCCTTGTGCCTGGTCCCCACTCGATCCCCCGTTCTTCTTGTCGAACAGTTTGCCGGCTTGAGACATGGCAAGCGCCATCTGCACGGTGTCCATCAGACCCGCTAGAGACCAACGCAGACACGTGTTACCCACCAGTTTGTCTTGCATCCCACCGCCAGAGGCACCTGCACGTGCCGCAGTCGCGGTCTCTTCCTCCGCCACCGCTTCCTCTGCACGGGCAGCCTGACGTCCTGGTTGGGACGGTGCATTTCCGCCATTGCCGCGCCCCTTGCCTGCTTGGAATGCACCTGCAGGCGCATTCTTGGCCGTGGTGGCTGTCTGCTTAATCGCCTCCATCGCCGCCGCCGCACCAATAGCGTCCGCATCCATGGGTTCGTGGTCCTTGTCGCTGTCCCAATGTCAACTATCGGACACGTCGCTGTATGATTCACTCACTCATATGCCTTGCGGTGCGCATCAACGTGCGCCTTGATATCGTCTTGGTCGTCTCCCCTCGGACGGCGAGTCTGCTGCGACTGAATCCTGTCCTGCAAGCCAAGGGTAGCCCGGCGATACAGCTCAGGGTCATCGCCGTGCTCTGCCGCTAAACCCGACAAATGGGCGTAGCGATCGCCTGGAGGATGCACTGGTTAGATCAAACGTCGCGCATCAGGCGTGATCATTCACCGTTGCCAGACTGCTGGTTGTAGTAATCGGCAGCTTCGCCGCCCCTGCGGGGGGGCTCGTTGCGATCACCACCATACCCAGAACCGTAGTGGTCTTCTCCGTCACGAGTGCTCGTAAATCCGCCCGAAGGCGTATTTCCCTGGCTTCTGCCACGGCCCTGCGGGAAATCGTCGTCGGGACGGCCACGTGTCTGCGGCGGTCCGTATTGGTCCCGACGGTCGGGTCCGCCGTAACCCGGCCCACCGCCAGACTCGTATTCCTGCTGACGGCCCTCCCGACCCTGATAGCCTCTGCCAGGCGGTGGTCTGCACAATCACGTATGAGCACGTCTTGACAGCTGCGAACCAGCGCGATCTCACCCCGATGGCACATCGTATCGCTCACGCCCTTGTCCGGGGGGCGGCCTACATTCAAACACGTTCGGCAGTCCGATCATGCATGTGGCACCCATGACTCACCCCGACGGCGCATCGTATCGCCCGTGCCCCTGCCCCGGAGGCGGCCTAGACCCATCAACACATGAGCCACGCCAACGACACACGCGCACCGCGCCGCTCACCCAGACGGCGCATCGTAGCGCCCGTACCCCTGCCCGGGGGGCGGCCTGCATGCCACGCCGCGTCAGCCGCCGAGCACGCACACCCGATCCGTCCGAGGAGCTCACCCAGCCGGCGCATCGTACCCGCCCCCGCCCCGCCCCCCGAACTGCCCCGCGGCGGCCATCCGCCGGACGTCCTCGTCCGACGCAAAATCCCCGCGGTCGATCCCGCCCTGGGACCCAAACCCAGACGGCGCGCTGCCGCGGGGCGCCAGCCGCTGGATCGCCGTGTCCGATGCGTAATCGCCCCGGTCCAGCCCGCCCTGGGAGGCGAACCCCGGGGAGGGGCCGCGCGGGGGACCAGGCGAGGGGGTGAGCCGGCCCCGAGGGGCACGGCGTCGCTCGTTGTCGTCATAGTCGTCGTCGTCGTACTGCGGATGACGCCCGTGATGCGGCGGCGCACCGCCATAGTGGTCGTCGTGCCCGACATGGAGGCCACGCCGCTCTTGAAGGGCCTGATGGCGCTCCTCGCGCACTTCCTTGGAGTGCTGGTGGCGTTCGCGCTGTAGTCCGGTCGACCGATTGTCAGATCGCCTGGGCAACAAGAGACGAGAAGGGGTCAGAACGCACCAAGGCGTCGAATAACCCAGACATGCTTCTCGGATGTCGATGGTCAGAAGATGAAAGGCAGATGCGCAGCGATCGGGTTTATAAACACACCGCAACTTGGGAGGCGATGCCAATCTAAAGTGGCCCCGGCATGTTTATCGCATCGCTACCAATCTCTAACGAAATGACGGAATCACGGCTTGCCCGCCCCGCCCCGCCGACAGCGCCCGATCCCCATCCCCACCCGGACGAGCGTCTCCAGCGCCGCGCGCCCGTTGACCACCAGATCCTCGTCCCACTCTACCGCCCCCTTCTCAAACAACACCACGATCGTCGAGCCCCCAAACGCGAAGTACCCCAGCTCTTCCCCCCGTCGGACCGTCTGCCCCTCGACGACCGTCGTCCGGATGCTCCCCACCATCATCGCACCCACGCACACCGCCATCACACGCCCAAACTGCCCGCTCTCGATCGGCACGATCTTGCGCGTGTTCTCCCCATACACGTCCAGCGCACTCCGAATCGCCTGCGGCTGTCACACGCGTCAGGCCCAGCGCCACGGCCAACAAAACGGAACGCACGTTGACCGTATAGTACTCCCCCGCCACGTCCACCATCCGGCCCACCACGCCGTCCACCGGGACGTGAAACCGATGGTAGTCCTGCGGTGCCAACCGAAAGATCGCCAGCGCACCCCCGACGTACCGCTCTGCCTCCCCGCGATATGTCTCCCCCAACAGCCGCGCGAGCGTGAAATCCCGCCCCTTGATCCACACCCGTGTCGCGTCCGTCACCGTCTCAAACACCATCAGCCGACAGTCGGCTGCGCTCACCAACCGCGTCGGGTCGTCCGGCGCGTCGATCGGGCGTGCCCCCGGTATCAGTTTCCTGCCCTCGTCGATCAACACGCCATCGACGCACCACGTCGACGGCCACTCACCGGTAAAAAAACGCGTTGAACGTGTCTGGCCAAACCATCACTCTCACCACCCTGTCCGAGTGAACCAGCACGCACCAAACGCCTCGACAGGCTCCAAAAACTCGTCCACGTCGAGCTTGTAAAAGTCGATAAACGCCTGGATGTTGCGCGTCGACTCTGGCGAATCATACTTGATCCCCTGTTTGATCGACAACGACTTGAGCAACCGGCGTGCTGCCCACGCGTCAACCGCGCATCACACACACGAGGGCGCGCAGCACTCACCTCGCGCACCTTCCATCCGTCCCCGCGCACCCTATCACGCTCGTCAATCGCCCGTCACACACGCCAGAAGACCGACCTTGTACAACAGCCGAATCCCCAACCGCACATACACCTGCATCTTTTCCTCCTCCAACTGCCCCGTCGTCCGATTCTGCACGATAATGTTGGCCGAATTCTATCTCCCACTCAGTACACGTCCCTTTCGAAAAAAAAAACCCTTGGCACGCACCGCCCCGAGCTTGTAATTCCCGCTCGACACCTTGGTGATCACCTTGGTATACCACTTGCGCTGCGCCTGACTCGGCGTCACAAAGTTCCCCACCACGAGCCGGTCCACTTTTGCCCAGTCCTGGCTTGCACAGATCGCCAGGTGCGTCACGATATCCACCTCGGCTTTCGCGTTCAGCCGCGGCCGGTGACACAGCGGACATTCCTTGATGTTGGTCACCCGCTCAAAGTGGTGGTCCTCCCCCCCGTCCGTTGGCACACACAACCGCGTGCCCAACGGCCCCTCCTCCGAGTCCGACGAGGCGTAGCGCCACGGGCGCGTTGTCGACGTCCACACCGACGACGCGCTCGACGACGCAGGCAGCGGCTCCGCCACGTTCTCGCCCGCAGGTCCCTCGCCCGACGTCGGCGACGCGTCCAACAGACCGCTCAGTGCCGGCCCCCCGAAATCCAACCCGTCGAGGAAGAACTTGCCCGGACCGCGCCCCACGTCGTCCTCGACCAGCGTCGGCGAATACCCGCTCTCCCCAAAGCTCTCCACCGTGTCCACCCGCTTCCGCTCGCGCCGCGGCCGGCACAGCTCCCGTTCGAGACTCATGATCGCCTCGGGAATGGTCAGCTCGTCCTCGGCCGGCCGCTTCCCGAACCGGTCGAAGAAGGCGTCCACGGTCGCCGTCGAGAGCGTCGAGCCGAGCGAGTCGAGCATCGACATGATCTCCACGTGCGAGATCGCGTGCGTGTCGTCGGCGTCGTACTGCTTCAGGTACTGCGCCCAGAACCGCTGCCGCAGCAGGTCGTACGGCTGAAAACGCGCCCTGTGGCCGCACCGTCAGCCACGTCCCACACGCACGGAGGGGACACACGCACCGAAAGTGCAGCACGGGGTTGTGCTTGGCTTCCCAGGCCATCTCCTTGGCCGTCACGAGCGGGAGATGAAACGCGCGCATCGGGTGCTTCCCGTCGTCCTCGTCGCCGTACAGACCTGTCTGCGGGTCCGGCTGCGGCGCGTCCAGCACGAGTGCCGACACGTCGAGCATCGCGTCGCCCACGTGGTCGTTGGACGAGAGCTTGTCCCAGTCGAGCACGGTCATTTGCACCTTGAACGCGGTCTCGTACCGCCGCACGTGGAAGAGGAGCTTCTCGTCCCAGGTTGGGTTCAGCGAGTGCCGGATCACGCGCGTCCGAAAGACCTTTTTGCCAAAGGAGACGACCACAAAGGGGTCCATGTCCCAGCCGGTCCGCGTCACTGCCGCACGTCAAACGACCACACACACACACCCGGGGCAAAACTAACGTACTGTTTTTGAGCCGCGGGAGGTCCGTCGCGCCCTCGATCTCGAGCATGACGATCCCCACAATGTCGTCGGTCGCCGAAAAGTTGTAGTCGGCGCTCTTGGTCGTCGCCCACGAGCGTGCGAACCGCTTCTTGGACGACGCGGTCGTGCCCATCGTTGGAATCGAGCTCGCGCTGGCTGAGCGCCGATGCCCGAAATGCGGCCGGCCCGGCGAGGGCAGCGGGGAGACATGGGTGCTCGTCGTCGCCGAGGGCGGGGGGGCGACCAGGATTGTCGGTACGGCCTCCAGGGAAAGAGGCGCGGGCGTCGGTGTCGGCGTCGGCGCGCCTTCGAACGACGGGCGCGTCGACAGCGGGGGTCGGCGGATGAACAGTTTCGGCAGCTTGCTCCGGGACGCCGTCGGTGTGACGGGCGTCCCCGGCCGCGAGCCCACGGACACCACGGGCGAGGGGCGTGCCGTCCCCGGCGTCTTTTGCGGATCGGCCCCCGGGCTCGTGCGATCGATGTGGATCACGGGCGGGGGGATGTAGAGCCGGGAGAGCTGCGGTGGCGGGAGATCGTCCTCGTCGTCCTCCTCCGAGTCGTTCTCGTCTTCTTCTTCGGAGCTGATCCCGCCGTCGTCTTGGAAGAGCGGCCCGGTGAGGTGGGAGCGGAGCGTACCGATGCTTTCCGTCTGTGGATGGATCTCATCGAGGGCTCGGACGGGAGATGGATGTTGCTTACGGGCGGGGCAGAGACGAGACTGGGTCGGGAGCGCTTGGTGAGCTCGCGAAAGACGTCATCGAACGCCATCGGCGCGTGCGTGTTCGGGGGCACGACGAACCCGAGCTTGATCTGGACCGAGCCGGTGGCGTGCGTCGTCGCGCGGGTCGAGACGAGCGGGAGGGAGGACGACTGCCGGGGGGGACGTTGAGCGGCGGCATCGCGGGGCGCACGCACACGCACCTTGTTCTGATCGTCGTGGAACCCGTACGCGGGCACGTCCTTGAACCAGTCGTCGAGCAGCAGGGGGGCCTCGCCGAGGTACTCCTTTCGGATCATATGGTCGCGGTCCCAGACGACGATCTCGAGCGCGCCGAGGCGATCGGCGAGGGAGAGGTAGATGGGAAAGTCAAACGTGGCATCCTTGACGCTGAACTCGGGGTTGGCGTTGCGCTTGATGACGGGGGTGTGGTGCCGCGCATTGAGGAGGGAGACGACGACGAAGCTGGGAAAGGGGATGAGGAGGTGATCGTGGGCGAGAGCTGGGGCTCACGGGTCGCAGGCGCTGTGCTTGCTGCGTGGGCAGAGGTCCTTGCAGCCGAGGACTTGGAGACGGAGGAGGACGAGAGGCTGCTCGCCCGGGCTCGGCGAGAGAGTGCTCCGACCGCTCCCGCGACCGCCCGAGACGCGTGCTGGAAAACGGGCAGCGGTCTTGAGGGCACGCCCGATCTTGTGGGCCTTTTTTGGCACGGGCGGGACCATATCGACGTAGCGGTGAAAGAGGCAGAGTGCACAGCACGAGCAGTGCGCAGTCCCCAGAAGCCATGCCAGAATCACGTTGACAATCGCAAGCAGACGCGAGATCGACACCATCTTTCATTAAAAGAGGTAAACTGGCGTTCGTTTCAAAAAAAGGTATCTAAGAAGGATCGTAATGTATGTGTACCACGGCTCTTTAAGAATTACGACAAAAAGACCATCGCAAACACAACGCCTGCGATGGTCGCGACAGAAGATATACCAACGGTGGATGCACCGTTGGTCGTTGGCGAGGCAGCGCCGGCAGATCCCGAACGGGTAGCACCCGACACGGTCGCGGCAGAACCGCTCGCCGACGCACTGGTGGGTGCAGGCAGGCCGGTGTAGAGAGCGGTGGACTGGTAGGTGACACAATTGGAGGAGGCGGGCACGACGGGGGTGTATGGCACGGTGGTGATGGGACCCAGTGACTCGGGAGGCTGGAAGTAGGTGAGGGTCTGGCCACCCGAAGTGTAGATGCCCGGAGGGGTCATGTCCTCGCCATCACAGACCTCAAAGGTGCCGTTCTTGACGTTACTGGGGGCATTGTAGGCACATCCGAGGCGATCATAAATGTTGATGCAATAGCCCTCTGGGTTAGAGCCGGCGGGGTCACAGATCTTGATGCAAAACGTTCCACCGCCCATAAAGCTAAAGAGTGTCAGGACAAGTTGGAAACGAGCACGCACAACTCACTTGACCCAGTCGGAGACCTGTTCGTAGGTGTTGTTATCAGTATTGGTGACAGGGTAGGCATTGGTGTACATGATACCGCCAAGCGGGTTGCCACGCTAGATGAAACGTCAGACAATTTTCAAGGGGGCAGGGACTGAACCGACCAGGTCAGCACCGTGGGGGTCGAGCTCTCCTCCGTAGTCGCTCGCAGCCATGTTGACCTGTGTCTGGTCGATGTAACCGTTGAGCTGGATATAATCCTTTGTGCGGATATACTGGACGGCCTGAAGGGCGCCGCGAGGAATGAGACGCGTGCCATGGCCAGGCTTGGTGCACCAGGCGACTTCCTGCCCCTCGGTGTCGCCGATGGTGGAGTTGGGCGTGGGGGGAGCCCAGACACAGAAATCTAGAGGGCGTGAGCGGGGGAGCAGTAGTCGCAAAGGCAGACGGACCGTCTATGTGGTTGACAAAGGCAGTCTGGCACATGGAATTCTGGTTCTGGGTGGTGGCGTTGCAGATGTTGTAGCCGACCTGGGGGCCACGGAGGGCGGAGGTGACAGGGTCGACCTGCTCGGGCTAACCTGGGGGTCAGCAAGGCGCACAAGGGTCGAGGACGGACGCACGATGCCACTGGGGTAGGCATAGTGCTTGCTGTAGAGGGGCGTCGGGTCGGCGGGGTCTGGCTGGGCGAGAACGAACGCGGCGGCTGTGAGAGCGACGAATGCAGAAAGAGCGGACGGGGCCATGGATTATATCGGGTCGTGTAATTTTAGAACACTGACTAGGCGCCCGTTCAAATACCCATCGGCTACTCAACCGGCATCTCCCCGCGCACTGACCACATCACGTGACCAAAGACCCCTATGGGCCACCCCTGTCCAGAATGACGACGACGGGTCACCTTTCCTTTCTCCTCATCCACACCATGGACAAGACTGCATCTGTCGTCGCCGCCCTCGACGCTGGCAAACTCCCCAGCCAGCAGCAGACCAACGCCCTCCTCGACTGGCTCCTCGCCAACGTCCTCCAGTCTGACGTCCCCGAGTTCACCCACACAGGCCGCGCCCTCGCCCGCGACCTCGCCGACGTGCTCACCGCATACAAGCAGCTCGGCACCAACAAAAACAGTGCGTCGCTCACCTTGCACCCTTCCTCCCGCTGACCCCCGCCCAGATGACAATCTCGTTCAAGACACCCTCTGGCACCTCTCCGAGGCGGATCTCTCCGCGGCCCGGATCGAAGCCATCGACCCCAAAGAGGCCTCCGCCGACATGGCCGCCCTCCGCAACGCCCTCCGCAGCCTCCTCAAGACCCTCTGGGCCAACATTGCCGGCGAAGGCACCCAGCTCCTCGGCGACTTTGCCTCCTTTGTCCGCCTCGCCCTCGCCGACGTGGCTGAATCCCTCGAGGCACAGGCAGCCACCGCCAAAGAGCGCCTCCGCACCTCCGAGGGCGAGGTTCAACGCGGCGAGCGCGACCCTCTGGGGCGCAAGTACAAGGCACCCGAGGACCCCAAGCGGCAGTTTGAGGAGACAATGGACACTGTCAAGGCAGCCGGCGCCAAGGCCA
>JBBPKK010000821.1:0-15742 GCA_038089215.1 Tylopilus vinaceipallidus
ACTTTTCGCGACTTAAAAAAGAAACGACATAAATTTTAAAAGTAACACTCACTTTTTGACTTTTTGACTTTTTTGTCTTGCTGCAAGACGAAAAAGTCCGAAAAAGTGCATGTACATTTTCCTGATGGGTAGCTGTGCAACGTGACGGTGCTGCAGCCGTCGTCACATCCTATGTCACACGTGCTTCGTGAACCATATCACCCCGTCTCCGCTCCCCGGGTTCGAATCTCCAAGGATCCAGCAACTAGGATGGCAAGTGGATTCTTGTCACCACCGTGCCTACAACATCGTACTGCAAGCCGAGCACCACGCGCTGGCCATCCCAAACGATACGGGCAAGGTCACTTCTGTCAGAGTCGCCGGATTTATGTTCCTCGAGTTCTCTGAGAAGCGTGATGCCTTGGGTGTTCAAGCTAGTGAGACACTTGCCACGTGGTTCATATCTTCTCCCCAGGACCAGGATAGTGATCAGCATGACGTCGTCATCAGGAATGGTGCATATATACGTGACAATCTCTTCCGTGCATGTGAGTTCGACTATATTTCTCGTGCCTGCATACTTACAGTCCACAAGTCCGCACGACCCGCACCTCGTACTCACAGCCATCTTCGCATCCTTCACGTGAGTCTGTGGACGATCTGCAGGAAAAGATCCAGAAAGCCCTGAAAACGCCTAGCAAAAATTATAATGCCTCAAGGGACAAGGTGGAGATAGTTGTGACTCTCTATGTCGGTTGTTCCTCACGTTCAGCTAGGTGCTCGTTCGCGATGGCTGGCGCTGTGTCATTACGGGCGTCGCCGATGAACCATCGCTGTACCGTTATCCGGAACTGTGGCAGCGGGTGCCCTCGAATATCCCGGCATTCTCGCTTGAAGCGGCTCACATCTTTAGCAGATCAGCAATGCGGGTACCGAAGGTACTGTTCCACCCGTGGCACCTGGATCTATTGTTTATTCGCTCATTATTCAGACAGGTCCTGGTTCTTTTGCCCTAGCCATATTGGAAATGTTTGGATACGAACGTCTTGTTGGGCAACTGATGGCGGAGAACGGTGTCTATGGGACCTGGAACCTCCTCATGCTGGAGCGCAATTTGCACTCCTCCTTTGACAGCCTAAAGCTGTGGTTTGAGGGCACTGATCGGGTGCGTCATTTGAACTAATCAGTCATACTCACTCACTATGTTTGCAGCTTCACCGATACAAAGTGTGTACGCTTCGCAAGACTGGAGCGGGGAATTCGTACACTCTTTAGTGATGCCGATCGTGGGATTGTTGGGGCCCCGATGTTTGTCGAGTTCAATGCACAGTACCTCGAAGCACTACCGCCCGACCCCGAATTACTCGAGCTTCACGCTATATGTTGTCGTGTTGCGCACATATCTGGCGCTGCTGAATTCTTTGACCAGGTAGAGCGAGATGTGGAGAAAATAGCGGTCCTTGCCTTTGACGGATCGTCTGCTCCTCTACTATCCAATCTTTTATCCCCTCATGTTTCTATTCCTGGGGTTGTGTGACGAGGTAGACAGGGCAGTTTATAGGAGGTCGCGTAGAGGTTGTTCTTGACTGTTACTTCAAGCACCTTTCGAGTAATGGTGATCGTGTCATATGAGCAATGCGTCCGATCCCAATGCCCAGGTGGTCCCCCGAGCGGGCGAGTCCGCTGCTAACTGTGTGCCATAACATGTAGCCATCCCATTGCCGTTCAGACCATGCCGTTGATGTCATTCCGCTATAGCCTCGGCCACTGGGGCATCGTTATCATCTTTGACTATAATAAGAATGACAAGTACACACCAAACGAGATGGAAAACTAAGCAACAGACGATGCCAGATTGTTCACCTCAATGAAGAAAATCAAACGCTCACACCCAAAGCAGCCCGGAACACAAGCAAGGGGCCGCATGGATCTCCCGCAGAACGGCGTGCCCGGGTGGATCTACACATCATCTAATGCCGCCTCGCGCTGCCCCAGCTTTGCTCGCCGCCCTCCTCTCCCATCGCCGTCCTGCGAACCGCGCCCGTGCGCCACGTGGTCAAAGGTGAGGAATGGGTCGTGTGCCCTGTCCTGAGGGGGGCCCGCGCAACACCACGGGCGACGCATCCCAGTCGCTCTCCTCGCTTGCGACCAACAAAAACTTGCACACCTCGAACTCGGACACGGCACTACCTATCGGCAGCGGAGACAAGCAGGGCACGTGCGAGAACGCTGGCGACATGGAGACGTGCGCAGGTGATGTGACATGGGGGCTGACGCATCCGAGGGGAGCTGGAGAGCGAGGAGCGTCTGCGTGGGAGGTATGGAACGCACCTCGCTGGGCACGTCGTCGTGGTGCACGAACCACCACTGCAGGGCGACGGCGGTGCTGAGAGGATGCCAATGGAGGATGCAGCCAGGGACCCGATAAATGCGCGTGGGCGGAGCCAGGAACCGCTCCGAGAGGGGGGAGATGCGCGAGTCGCTCATCTCATGACCGGGGTGCACTTGTGTAGCGCTCGCGGTGGACACTAGAACGCCGCCATCGAGGATGATATTAACCTGTTTTGTGAGATTCGATAGCCGGTCATGCCTGAAGGATTCACGACGACGTCGTTTGGCACATGCAAGCTGTGTCGCTTGAGCGCGCACGAGGCAGTCCCAAGCCAATCCTAATCAACTAGTTCAATCCAGTGAGTCCTATGAATACTAACATCGCCCCGTCTCTGCTTCCCGGGTTCGGGTCTCCAGGGATTCACAGACTAGGATGGAGAGCGGGTTCTGGTCACTACCGTGCCTACAACAACGTATTGCAAGCAGAGCAGCACGTGCGAGCCATCCCGAACGACAAACCCACATCCGTCAGAGTTGCCGGGTTCACGCTCCTCGAATTTTCTGAGAAGCGCGACGCCTCTGGTCTTACACACCTTGTATTGGTGATGCTGCATACATAGTGAGTGAGTATGACTGACTAGCTTAAATGACGCACCTGATCAGTACGCTCAAACCACAGGTCTGAGTTGTCAAAAAAGGAGTGCAGATTGTGCTCCAGCATGGGGAGGTTCCAGGTTTCATGGACACCGTTCGTGTCCATCACGTCTGGCGAGTATGTTAGCGAGTTCATCCATTCGGACTTTCATGGCACCGATCGTGGGATTGCTGGTACCCCGATGTTTGTCGAGTTCAATACGCAACACCCTGAGGCACCGCCGCCCGACCCTGCATTACTCGGACTTCACGCCATGTGTTGTCGTGTTGCGCGCATGTCGGGCGCTGCTGGATTCTTTGACCAGATAGAGCGCGATGTGGAAGAAATGACGGTCCTTGGGTTGTCTGCTCGTTTACTATTCAGTCTTTTATCCCCTCATGTTGCCATTCCTGGGGTTACTTGATAGGATCTCGCGTAGAGGTTGTTCTTGGCCGTCGCTTCAAACGCCTTTCGAGTAATGGTGATCGTACCATATGGACAATGTGTCTGATCCCAATGCCCCAGGTGGTCTGTCGAGCGAGCGAGTTCATTACGAACCATGCATTATAGCATTAGCCATCCCATTCCCGTTCAGGTCATGTTGTCGATGTCGTGGCTCTATGGTTCTTGCTCTTGGCACATCGCCATCGTCAGCATGATGGCAAGGTGATGGATTCGGCCACACATGAACATCTTTTACTGTAACAACAATCACAAGTACACACCAAACGAGATGGAAAACTAAGCAACAGACGATACCAGATTGTTCACCTCAAAGAAGAAAACCAGCCAGCGTTGACCCCCAAACCAACCCGGAACACAAGCAAGGAGCCGCACGTATCTCCCGCAGAACGGTGTGCCCAGGCGGATCTACACACGACCTAATGCCGCCTCGCGCTGCTCCAGCTTTCCTCGCTGTCCTCGTCGCTCCCATCGCCGTCCTGCAAACCGCGCCCGTGTGTCACGTGGTCAAAGGTGAGGAACGGGTTGTGTGCCCTGTCTTGCACAGGAGCCCCACGTGGCACCACGGGCGACCCACCCCAGTCGCTCTCCTCGCTCGCGACCGACAAAAACTCGTCCGCCTCGGACTCGGACACACCGCGGCTGATCGGCAGCGGAGACAGGAAGGACGCGTCGGAGAGCGTGGGTGACGCAAGGTGTGAGTTCGACGCGCCTGAGGGGAGCTGGAGCGCGGGGCGCGTCTGTGGGAGAGGCGGGGAACGCGCCCCGCTGGATATGTTGTCGTGGTGCACCATCACCTCCGAACGACCACTGCGGGGCGACGACGGTGCCGAGAAGATGTCAATGGACGATGCAGCCGGGGACACGATAACGGGGGGCGTGGGCGGCGCCGGGTAGCGCTCCGAGAGGGACGAGATCACCGAGCCGTTCATCTCCGGACCCGGGCCGGCCTGCGTCAAGGTCGTGGTGGACGCGTGGGCCAGGTGGCCCTCGTCGCTGCCACCGTCGGGCCCGCTCGTCATCACTTCATACATGAGTCCGCTGCGTTTCCGGGGCACCACAGAACCGCCAAGCGTGCGAACCGAATCTACAGAATCAAGGCTGGAAGAGAGCCCTTTGGGCCCACCAGCAGACACAGTGCCCGACGCGCTTCCCATGACCCGTGTGATCGGCGAGAATGGTCGCTTTCCGTACATCTCTGCGCTCGAGCGCGGCGTGTCCGGAAGGAGTGGGCCAAACGGCGAATCCTCGGCCAGGTGCTGGTAGGTTGGAGTTAATGGTAACGGATGCGGGACACCCTCCGCAGGTGGTGAACGGCGAACAGGGACAGGAATTGCAACCGGGGTCGTGGAAGTGATGTCTAGATGGTCTAGAGTGCCGACAGATGAACGGGACGCCAGATTAAGAGAAGAAAGCGATGCCGTCGGAAGTGCCTCGTGGATGGGGGAGGGCGGGGCTATAAATATCGTACTGGCATCTTGAGTTGTCGTTGACTGAGATGAAGACCGGGGATGACGGGTCGGGGTTGCGGGGAGCGAGACAGTGCTGTGCGTCATTGGAGAGGAAAGATTTGAGATTACGTGTGTGGATGCAAGTGGGGTGTGTGTGAGTGATGTGAATGACTGATGGTGGAATTAAGGATCCTACGAAACGAGGAGAGGTAGATGAGGCGCTCACCTCGTCCAACGTTGTGGATGTAGTCTCGAAGCCGTCAAAGTGATCCCTGAATGGATCCGTTCTTCGCCTTCTGAGACCGTCCTTGGTCCTCTCCTGACTTCTCAGTACTTCGTTCCGCCATTCGTCCACCTCCCTGGAAGCGAGCGCTTCTAGCTCAAGCGCATCTGGAGAGAAATCGTCCAGCACAAGTGGTCCGTCACCTTCTCCCCGATTTCCTTGGTCGTCATTGTTGTGATCTGATGTATTCGTGGAAGAGGAGGAACGACGAGGACGCCGTGGTGTCCTAACCGAAACTGCACTCGCGCGTCTATTGCGTGCTGCGCGTCTCCGCTCCAGAAAGTCTTCCGCCCACGCTTCCAACTTAGGAGCTATATGGGGTTCGTAAACGTACTGGATGGCAAGGGCGGCAAGACACGGAGTGGGGGATGGACAAGGGGGCGTGTGAGTGCACGTGTTTCTTCCTCGAGGAGCAGACGACATGCGAGGAACACAAACATACCTCTTTGAAAGCAAATATGGCAGCTACGCCCACGACGGCCGCGACGACGTACACAGCTACTGGTGGGGCCATGATTGCTCGTCCGAACTAGAGTTGCACCGTGAACAGCCTTTCCTGCGCAGCAGCTGGGTGATGAGCGCCATTAGTGACACCTCGAAGCTACATCTGATAACAAATCCTACCACGAACAGGGCAAGAAGGTGTCGTCCAGAGAGGCTGATGGGAGTGCAAGGCTGGAGGAGAGGTGGTAGTACGACCTTGCGTAATTGAGCAGCACCCCTTTTTACACCATCTGAACCGGGTCCGGAAATACCCGCTGCTACTGCCAGGCACGGAGGGAACAAGAACAACAAGATTCTCGGCATGACTGGGGTTTCATTTCCGCGGCCCAAATACGCCGGGACGCCTCCAACCTCGCTCTCCAGACTCCGCTCAGCCCAGGCGGGTCCAACCAGTTCTGGTGACTCCTATGGAGACCCACATCACCCCGTCTCCGCTCCCCGGGTTCGAGTCTCCAAGGATCCAGCAACTAGGATGGAGGACGGATTCTGGTCACTATCGTGCCTACAACAACGTGCTGCGAGCAGAACAGCAGGTCATCCCGAACGACATGGACAAAGTCACATCTGTCAGAGTTGCCGGGTTCATGCTCCTCGAGTTTTCGGAGAAACATGATGCCTTTGGTCTTCAAGCTAGTGAAACACTCGTCAACCGGTTTACGTCCCCGCCTCAGGATCAGGATAGCAATCAGCACGATGTTATCATCAGGAATGGTGCACACATCCGTGACAATCTCTTCCGTGCATGTGAGCTTGACTAATTTCTTCATGGTTGCTTACTTATGATCCACAAGTCCGCACGGCCCACACCGCGTACTCACAGCCATCTTCGTATTCTTCGCGTGAGTCTGTGGACGATCTGCAGGAAATGATCCAGGAATCCATGAAAACGGCTAGCAAAGGCTATGATACCTCGAGGAAGAAGGTGCAGATAGCCGTGTACAACTCCTTGTATTTGTTATTCCTCACATTCGGCCAGGTGCTCATTCGTGATGGCTGGCGATGTGTTATTACGGGCGTAGCCAATCGCGCATCGCTGGATCGTTATCCGGAACTGAGGAAGCAGATACCCGGGAATGTCATGACAATGGGGCTTAAGATAGCTCACGTCTTTAAACAACCAACAACACAGACACGCCCGGTACTGTTCTATCCATGGCACCTGAATGTTCTGTTTACTTGCCCACTATTCAGACAGATGCCACTTCTAACGTTTTTGCCATATTGGACATGTTTGGATACACGCATCTCGCTCGGGCATTGAGGGAGGAAAATAGTGTCTATGAAACCTGGAACCTCCTTGTGTTGCAGTGGGATTTGCGTGGCTCCTTTGACAAATTAGACCTGTGGTTTGAGCGTACTGATAAGGTATGTCGTTTAGACTTGTCAGTCATACCCATTCACTGTGTATGCAGCCTCACCGATACAAAGTGTGCACGTTTTTCGTGGATGATGAAGATATAATCCATAGACTCTTTCGCGGTGCTGATCGTGAGATTGCTGGAGCCCCAATGTTTGTCGAGTTCAACTCGCAACACCCCGAAGCACCACCACCAAACCCTGAATTGCTTGAACTTCAAGCCATATGTGCCCGTGTTGCGCACATGTCTGGTACTACTGAATTCTTTAACCAAATAGAGTGGGATGTGGAAGAAATGACAGTCCTTGCTTCTGACGGATCGTCCGCTCCTCTACTATGTAACCTTTTATCTCCTTATACCGCCATTCCTGGGGTTTAGTGATCTATGGAAGCTCGTTAGCGAAAAGACGTTCTTGGTTGTTACTTGTTCCTTTTTCTATATTTATGTAATAGTGGGTACGCCAGATCTAATACACTCGCGATGACCTTGACGCAGTTGGGCAAGTCTTTTCCTGTTGACCTCTCTAGGTCGCGATTTGAGCCGTCCGCGTCGACGCAGTACGGTCTACGTGCCCCGTATGCCGTGATGACCGGGAAGCAGTGGTTCGAATGTCCCAGGTGCATCTGTCGTTGAACGATTTTGTCGTCCGTGCTGATAACCAGCAGCCTCGGCACCCTCCATTCGAGTCGCAGCGCGCGTCGTTGGTTGCACCATCCATCCGCTGTCGTATACCACCCTTTTCAGTCTCGTAGCCTTCTTTGTCGCCTTCGCGTCTCCAATTTCCAGTGTACTTTGCTCGTCTTGCTCCCTCCTATTAGCTCGTGACCTTGTTTCCCGACACGGTGCGTCCGCGTCGTCCACGAGTGTGTTCTTCTCCCCCCTTCAAGCTTCCCTTGAGCCATCTGGATGTCATCCGGAGCGTGCACCTCGCGTGCCGGCTCGCTCTCGAGTTGCTCGAGGTCAGTCTTCCTCCTGACCTTGTTGTGCCTTGGCGTTCGTGTTCTGGCGTTCCTCGCAGCTTCTTTGACACCTCTCTGTCGCCCTTCTTGCGTCCTGGCTCCGTGGAGGTCGTCCCTCGGGTCCTCTGGTTCGACTCGTGCCCTTTCAGGTGGATATTTCTCGCCTGAGCGTTTGTGCCGATGCTGTGACGCGTTCCATGTGTTTTTCAGCAGACCTTTGGAGTTTTCAAGACTTGCATTGACATTCCCGACACGTTCGCCTCAGCGCTTAGGTCGTCCCGCTGGATATGGGCACTTCGAGGTGTGTACCCCCCTTGCTGCAGCTCTGAGCGTTTGCGCCCAGCTTTTGTGGCTCATTAGGACGGCTCCTGGAATGCCGGACACTCTGTTATGTTCGGTGAGTCCAGGTTCGACGTTCGGACGATCGCGTTTCACTGGGTTCTCGAGCAGTACAGGTGCCTTGTGGTGCCTCTGAGTGTATTTTTATCGCCTGGTTTGTCGCGCTGGCTATTCCCTTTAGGTTTTGTCGCCGGCCATTCATGTCTGCTCGCACTTGCCCTACCTCGAGCGATTCGATTTGATCGGACGTGAAAGCTACTATCCTCTAGTTGCTGCGTTATCGTCTGCAAGACGAAAGTCATACCACCCAGTCTAAGGCCACCGTTTTCGGCGGGTGAACTACCGAGCCGATACTATTTATAACCGTTCAGGGGTTGGTTGCCATGTGATATTATCATCCACGCGCAGATCTAGTACCGTTTTGTAAGTGTTTGTCGCAGTATTATCTCAATGCCATGTGGTGACATGCTTGCGTAGACTGCCTATATTTGATTGTTGATGCGATGCTGATGACCGGATGCTGTCGAGATGATCACAAGGTGCAGCGATGGCTATTGTCCATACATCCCGATTTTCGTTCTTGAATCTTGCCAGCAGCTCTCTTGGGTTCAGATGCACAAGTTTTGTCTTTGCCAATGTCGCGACAGCCTTCACCGCTGCCGTGACGGACCCTCAGTGCGAAACCGACTCAAGATGATGATCACAAATACCACGTGTGCGGCATATCACCGGCCATCAGAGTCGGGCAGTTATGACTACTGTGGATTAGACTGTCTCCTCCCGGATCTCCATCTATTACACTAAGAACCGTTTCAGAGAAATGGTGTGTATTTTTGTGTCCGCTTCACACGTGTATTTCAATTGACCAATGGTTTTTCCATACATGGGACGATGGCGCTGTTACTAAGAGTTAGCGTCACCCTGCTAGGATCATTGTTCATCGCACGCGAGGTGGAAGTCGACTTGAAACCAAGAACCTGCGTCGGCGGGAGCTGTACGTATTTTTGTACGAGTCTCGCACGTTTACTTGAACTGACCAATGGTTTCTCCCCGCGTGGGGATGCTCCAGTGTAGATAAAATGGGCTCCGAGGAAACCTGCAACGACATCTCAGACCCCCGCCTCCCTCTCGCCGCCCCCTTGTGCGGGCACGATGTTTCAGGTCATGGGAACCTACGCTGCCACTTGGCTCTGTCTGTTGTCGATGCCCGCATGGCTCGTTTCAGCTCAGAGCATCCCCTCCCAAGCCTACACGCCGATGGCAGGGCCCTGCCCGGACGACTTCACGCTCGTTCGCATGGCGGGTGAACCCGGAAACCAAACCCTTTCTAGCTCCGAAGCAGCGTACGTCCAAGCCCGGCAGTCGCAGGTCCTACCGCAAGCCTGGAAGACCTACCTTGCCAACGTCGAAGCGACCAATGTCACCCTGCCTTCGTATGTGTCCAGCATCTTGAACGGCTCCAGCTCGGAGACGCCCAACTTTGGTATCGCGACAAGCGGCGGCGGTTACCGTGCTGCGATTTTTGGTGCGGGCGTGCTGAACGCGTTGGACGGGCGGAACGCGAGCTCGAACAGCGCCGGCGTCGGGGGGTTGCTGCAGACGGCAACGTACCTCGCTGGTCTGTCGGGCGGGGCGTGGTTCGTGACGTCGCTTGCGCAAGCCAACTTCCCGACGATACAAGACCTCGTCTTTGGCTACGCCGATCCGACGGCGGCGAACGACACGTGGGGCGGGTGGAATGCGGACTACAGTCTCGTTACGCCGAGCGACGACCCATTCACGGACGCCGACTATCTCATCCACCTGTTCGACGAGATCGAGGGCAAGTACGACGCGGGGTACGCGGTGACGTTTGCCG
Source organism: Tylopilus vinaceipallidus (assembly GCA_038089215.1). Classification (NCBI taxonomy): domain Eukaryota; kingdom Fungi; phylum Basidiomycota; class Agaricomycetes; order Boletales; family Boletaceae; genus Tylopilus; species Tylopilus vinaceipallidus. The sequence goes on from JBBPKK010000821.1 coordinate 10,159, forward strand.
ATTATTGGTCGCGCGCGTTGGCGCGGCATTTCGCGAATGGGACGTTCTCATCGAATTTCTTCGATGAGTCGTACACCCATGGAGCGGGGGTTCTGTGGTCGTCAGTCGCCGAAGTGTGAGTACCGACGTGCATGTGCCGCGAGGATGTACTCACATGCTGCAGCGACGCATTTGCGTCATACGCGATGCCGTTCCCAATTGTCACGTCCGACATCTCCGAGTCGGGTCAGAACGAGTCAAACGTGATCTCTGGGGACTACATACCGATCTCCAACCCAATCATTGAGTTCAACGTCTGTGGGTGCTGACAGTCCTTGACGGGTATTGGTATGAATGACACAGCACAGACGAGATGGGTTCGTTCGACCCCATGCTATCCGCGTTTACGCCCACCAAGTATCTGGGAACGCGCAACACGAGCGTCTGCGTCACAAATTACGACCAGTCCTCGTTCGTCGCCGGGTCCTCGTCTGAGCTGTTCAACGAGCTCAACATCACGGTAAGCCTGCTACGGACGACCGCCTGCAGCTCCGCGCTGACCCGCGTTACCACAGAGCACCTTGGACTCGCTGTTCGGGCCCGAGATCTCGTTCCTGGACTCGCTCCTCCCGGAGTCGGGCATCGAGCTCGACGTGGCGTCGTGGCCGAATGCGTTTTACGGCATCGCGCCGGACACGTTCATCGCGTCCGACCAGACAGACTTGCAATTGGTGGATGGCGGTGAGGACGGCGAAGTTATTCCGCTGCAGCCCTTGTTGGTGAAGGCGCGCAACGTGGATACGATTTTGGCGATCGACGCTGTGAGTCCAAGTGCCTAGTCGTGCAGTCGATGGTGACTGAACGCGCGACAGAGCTCGGACGTGGACAATTACGCTGACGGGGCCTCGTTAATCGTGAGTCGCCATTCACGCATGCGGCATTGTCGGTCGTAATCCGCTGTGTCAGGCCACGCAAGACCGGGTGATGCTGCTCTCGACGGCGTACTCCTTCCCGCCCGTGCCGACGACGATGGACGAATTCACCGCACAGAACCTCAGCACGCGACCGACGTTCTTTGGATGCAATACGACGAGCGCCAACGAGACCACGCCGTTGCTCATCTACCTGGCCAACGGCGGCCCACCTCGGAATGGGGACGCACCCCTGACGAACACGGAGACGCTCCAAGTCTCGTATTCGTCGTCGGAAATACAGGGGATGCTCGACCAGACGTTCGTCATCGCGACGCAGGGCTACCCGGAAGACCCCAGCGCGCTGACGGACCCGGAGTGGCCGGCGTGTCTGGCGTGTGCCGTCGTCGACCGTGCGCGTGCGCGGGCGGGCGAGGCGAGGAGCGGGGTGTGCGAGAGCTGCTTTGCGCGGTACTGTTGGTCTGGGAGTACCCTCGCTTGACGGGGTGAGTGCGTCTCGGGCGTGTCTCGCGACGCGACTGATGTGTCGATGCCCAAGGTCGATACACGTTTTATTCCATATGCGGGTGGCGTGTTGATCGAGATTTTTTATGGACTGTTTGGGATCGATGGACAGATGTAACTTATATGCTGCTGCGAAACGGATTGACGGGAGGCTTGACGATCCAGTCAGATGATCTTTCACCTTCAGTTGTTACTGATACTTCGTGCATCCGACCGCATACTGACGTGTAGTACGTTGGCGAGATCAAGTTGGGGCATGCCCGGAACGACGTGCATTGGCACTGGTGCTCGTCATTCTTTGCTCGCAGTGCGGACGTTATGGGCGAATTGCAAGCCGAGTTCGACGTGGCTGACCTGCAAACTGAGAGGCTACCGTACCTCAGGTCCTCGGCCCTTGGGCGCATTCATTTAACGGAGGTAACTGTGCATTCCCGGGCTGATCATACGCTGGGATGCCCAAGAAACTGCATGAGCTTCAACTTGTCAGGACTCCGTTTGAAATTTTGTTCAGGTCACTGTTTCCCCTGCTGCTCTTTACCTAGAGTCTGGAACCTCCGGTCACTGGCGGTCGCGCACACTCATGCCGTGTACGCAGCCTCACAGCCACAAAGTACTGCCAGTATCCTTTACGAGTCTCACGAGGACCTCATTCGCCGCTTCTTTGTGGGTGCCCGTCACGTTTCTGGCGCTCCGCGGTACGTCGAACTCGATGCACGGTGCTCTAAAGTGCCCCCAGCGGTCCGACCGCTGTGTGCTTGCACTTCGGGCTGCGCGTGTCGCGCACACGTCTGATGCCGCAACCAGACGGAAACTGATGAGCCTTGTTTCTGATGGGTCGCCTGCTCGACGCTCTCCTATCTCGGTCATTCCTTGAGGGAGTAGGCAAGGCGTAGCCACACGTGATGGCAATTTGCGTCGAGTAGAGTATGAAAGACACGATGGGAGAGGCAGGGACACCTGCGCTGATGGAAACCCGGTGGTCGTCACACTCTCCAGGTGTCCGTGCATACGAGGCTGGGTCTCGACGCCGCACAAGAGCTCATCACGCGGCTGGCGCCCGTTGGGCACAGCACGACGGGCGTCAACGACGCGACGCCAGTGCTGACGTACCTGACCCGCGGCGGGCCGCCTCGCAATGGTGGTGCCCCGTTAACCAACGCGGACAAACTCACGTCTCGTACTTGTTGTCGGGCGTGTGCGTGACGGAGCCGGCGAGGGGGAGCGGGGTGTGCGAGCGCTGCGTCGTGCGGTACTGTTGGTCTGGCAGCACCCCCGCTCGGCGAGGTGAGTCGCCCGCTGGCTGGTTGGTCCTGGCGACCGATATATGATGGCAATGGATCTGATCTGTCGATGTCAAGGCTAAACCAGGTGGCGTTTTTGGTCGAGATTTCAGAGATGTGCTATTTGGGACCGATGGACAGATATCAGTCAGGCGCCACTGTGGCATGGACAAGGATCGCGCCAGTGCACCGTATGGGAAAAAGAAGCCGACAGAGGATGCTGCGTGCGCTGGAAAGATGGTAGATGTGAGGCTCAGCGATCTTGTTGCAGACTCAGTGTTTGTGCCCACAGAAACCTTCCTTGTAAAGAAGCGTGTTTGAGAGTTCCTACAGAGGCGCGCCCCGCGAGATGGCTGCGGTGCTCGTCATTCCCGCACGGTAAGAATACTCGACATAGGATGGACACGCGGAGATGGCACTCGAAGGGTCGCGCTTCAAACCCCGCGCAGGTCTCGCGGTAGCGCCGCGCCGAGGCTGGGGTTCCGAAGTTGCCCGTTGTGACTCCTCCCTCAAATGAGCACGGGCATGGGATCGTGCCAGGTGATGTTTGGTATGAATCGATCAAGCGGAAGCTGATATTTCGAGCCAGGATCTGCTGTCTCATTGCCTCACCCTGCGGCGTCCGCCACAGTTTGAACTTTCGCATCCTCGTTGCCATGTATCTTCTTCCGTCACTGGACGTTTCTTTTTCTTAATTGGACGCGCCGTCTCTTGGCTTGCCGCTTCCTGGAGCTTTATTGCTTGTGATCTCAACCACGACCGCATGCGGGTCGTGATCTGGAGTCGCCGCCCCTTTGGCAGGTCCCGTTACCAAAGGAACACCCTTCTCACCCTCGAAAATCGACCAAGGAACTCGGTGCCTTGCCTGAGCGCGGCGCGTCGTTAACACCGCCCGTTTGGGGGTGGACTGGCCAGCATTCCGATGGTGATTTGACACATTCCAAGCATTCTGATTTACGCTAAACGAATCCCATGTGTGAATATAGACAACCCGGGCGTGCGCTCGGTCCCCCACAATGCCATGTGGATACCAAGATGACGAGTGTGCCTTTTCTGTGGAAAACGGGGGTTGCGTGCCAACTTCGACGATAGGTTACTGCGGACCCTTTTCAGCATGCAGGGATTTCATAACGGAGAGTCTGGAGCGGCGTCAAGTACAGGCCCATCTACGCTTGCCTACGGCGGATAAAGTCACCGGGTGTCACGGTCGGGGCACTGGGATATAGCAAAGTCCCGATCTGGAAGGCCGATCGACTTTTGCGTGGACTGCAATGACGTCGGCGGGCGTCGTGACTTGTTTTTGTCACGCCTCCGAGGAGATGCATATAAGAGTCGGTCGACGGCCTTCGTTTCCTCATCACCGGCTGCCCCCCCACCATCGCTATGGACCCAGCAACAGCACTCCCCGCCCTCTCCCTTTCTTGGACATCCCACAACATCGCCCTCATCCCCGTCGCCGTCTTCTTACTCTGTCTCGTCGCCCGCGCCACCTACCAGCTCTTCCTGTCTCCCCTGAGCGCGATACCCGGCCCCTGGTACGCCGCCCTGTCCGACGTTTGGATGACCACCCACGTTCTCCGCCTCCAACAATGCATGATCAACCACCGCCTTTTTGAGGAATACGGCCCAGTTGTGCGCGTCGGTCCCAACAAGGTGATATTCAAGGACATCACATCCATGCGAAGCGTCTACGCCGTCCACAAATTTGACAAGAGCAAGTTCTACAAGGGTCTGCTTACGTCCGTCGATTACGCTTCACCTCTGTCCAAGCTGACTCATCCCCCATTAGGAACGAGAATAACCACGCGTAACCGCGCCTTCCTTGATCCTGTATGCGTGTGCTTATTTGACCCTAGAATGACCACGCTCGATCACGCCGGCCATTCGATGCGACGAAAAGGGTATGCGCAGCACTATACGCCGACAAACTTGGCCCTGTTCCAGACCGAAGCACACACGCTTGCCTTGGAACTCGTTGCCGTAAGTGGATACTGACCTACTGTTCCCCGGCTGACAATTAATTAGGCCCTCGAGCACATTGGGGGTAAATATCCCTTGGACTGCCTCGCGTTGTTTCGCCACTACATGGTCGATGTGATCATCTCGTCTTCCCACGGTTACCGCCAAGGCGCGCTCAACACATGGATTCTCGGCGGCATGGATCAGATTGCGACCGCAATCTCCGACTTCCCGAAAAGAGGGATCGTCGTAAGTTTGATATAGTAGACGCTTGGCGCAAACTGACTAGGTTTGCAGCGGAGCACTATGCCAGCTTGCCTGTGGAACCTGGTCTGCCGCCTACCGAATCGGAGATGGCGTCAGATTTGTGACTCGGATAAGATTATGGGCGAGGTTCGTGTTCATGCTGTGCTCGCTGTAAATGACTGATGAAACGTTTCAGTTTGTCGGTGCCCGCGTGTACGAGACGCGTGCCAAGGCGGGAACTGATGACTCGGAGCGAACGACCTTGCTGCAGCGCCTTCTCGATTACAAGTACTCGCCCCACCAACAGATGCCGGATCATGATGTCATTTCAGAACTAATGGGACACATGTTTGTCTTTCCATTTCGGCTCCATTGATAATCAAAGTCTGATCTCGCCATCAGGATTGCCGGTTCTGATACAACCTCCAACTCCTTGTCGTACTTTGTCTGGGAATTGACTCGTAGGCCGGACGTTGTGAGCAAATTGCAAGCCGAGCTCGATCAGGCTATACCCGACTGTCGTGCTGTGCCAGACATGGCTATCCTTCAGAAGCTACCGTACCTGAACGCGTTCATTAAAGAAGGTGAAGCATCCCGCTTGGGTATGCAGAATGTGCAGGGGACTGAATGAACTTAGGTCTGCGATTGTACAATGCAGTGCCAAGCGGCTTGGAACGCGTTGTC
>JBBPKK010000822.1:0-15734 GCA_038089215.1 Tylopilus vinaceipallidus
TCTCAATCAGGGGATACTGGTGCAGCTGTATTGATACATTTTATGGACTGGGGAGCATCACACTGTATCAATACAAGCTTGTCTACTGTCGTCCAATTGTATCAATACACCTGTCAGGGTGTGGTGAAGAGTCCGCTCCTTCCCATTCAGTTTCATCCACATTAGCAAGTCCTGTTGATACACCTGGTTGTTCCCGTTCCCAAAGTTGGGTAATAATGGTTCAGGTGCGACATCTAGACCAGGTGAATGCACGTCGGGATCACGGGCAGCGAGTGCTAGCACAAAGTCATCTATTTGTATCGCAAAGAATTGGGTATGTTACATCAAATATAGCATCGAAAGAAGCAGGGGCTCACGGATTAACAACCGACTGTGGGCAGCCATAACCTTTCTGATGTTTGTTACGATAACCTCAGCCGTGGCATCAGGCCAGTCATGGATGATGTTGCGGAGCTATGTGGACATGTATGAAGATCTCATGGTTCAGGGGAAAGCGAGAGAAATTGCATACATAATACACGTCGCAACCTTGTACAGGACTTTTTTCGAAAAAGTTGAGAGGAACGAATTCAACCCGCTTGTTTTGCAGCGCATTAGGTGCGTCCATGGCCCAGACCTATGTCATGCATCAAAGTTAGGCTTGCGTAACTATCAAATTAGCAAGACAATAGCTGCCTTGATACAGAGACAAAGTGGCTGAAAGAATATATTCTTACCCCCTTCGCTTGAGCCAGCACCTCGGGCAGGTCTTGAATAGTAATTTTCAGATGCAGGTGCATTTTCGAAAGGGGCAAAGAAATCGCCCCGATACCGGCACCAACATCACAAAAAGTCTTCACTTCATTCCATGGGTAGTCTAAAACGATAGTTTTCATAGCCGACGCAAAAGTGAAGGGACTATTCACCCACGATGCAAGATCGAGGGAGCACCCAAGATTTGGTTGAAGCCAATCATGGCACGATGAAAGTTCTAACCAAGTATGTGAGGTCCATCCATAAATTAGTGATCAAACCCTCACTTCGCGTTTCTCAGCCTAAAGGCGTCGTGGGGTCAGTAAACAGACACTACTTCATAAAAGACACGAAATTGTCAAGAGGAAATGCCTTACGTCCTTCCACACGTCGAAGTAATTGCCATTCTTTTTGAGCGCATTGCTGAGGGGTGCCATTTCCGGGAGGTAGCTTGTAGCACCCTCTGGTTCCACCATTGCTTCGTACATTGCAGCTGCGCCTTGTGCAATATCCTCCGTGTCCACCCGGTAATATGCGGCCGTGTCGGAGCTCGAGAGAGTTGTAAGAGAGATACGGTTATTGGCAAATGTATGCGGTTCCACTGAAGTCACAAGGGGTGAGATTTTTACTAATACAGAAAGAGAATGTATACCTTCAACGAAACACCCTTTCGTGGCAAGGAGACGAAGCGAGCGTGAAAGTTTTCCCTTGTCTACATTGACCAATTTCGCAAGTTCATTAATGTGAAGACCATTCAGATACTTCTCTAGGACATCTGCGACCTTTGCACGAATAACAGCGCCCACACACGCCCATTCAAAAGGACGGACGAACTTGAATTACATGCAAGACTGCTCAGACATTCGTCAGAACTCCTTGAATATTACATGACTTACGTTGTTTACGGTGTGCTGTGGCGGCGCCAGCGATGCGCATAACTGCTGGCATGCACCCTCGAGCAGTTTCACAGCTTTCCTCAGTGGGACGGTATCGATGGCGAAATCAATGGGGTGATTTGTCTTCGAGTAGATCGTCGGAACATCATTCCCGCCCTTCTTGTACTCGGCGATCGCTTGATGTGCCGACGTATTTATTATCTCGAGGAGTGCTTCTAGATGGGCTTCACTTGACATAGAGGGAAGAGGGAGAAGGCAGGAAAGTAATGGAAACCGAATTGCCGTCCGGCCTCAGCTTATAAGTCTCAGTTACAAAATGACCCCTCGCTGCGGCAAACTAAACTACATCCAACGTTAGTTTGTTACGGGCCCCGGTAGCGTATCATAGCATAGAAATGAATCAGAGCCATACCTTATGGGGGTGGTGCGATGCTGCCGAACGGAAGATTTGATTCAGTTGCCAGAAGACGAGCCCTCACATGTACAAGTGAATCAGTATGCCCGTATGCAACAACATCCCCGAGGGTGCGCCAGGCTCGGAAGACACCATAGATTACCTCCGAGTGCCAGATGTGGCGGCCTTCAATCACCGATATAACAATCTGTGTACTTTCCAGGTCCCGATGTGCTGGTGATTCAAGAGCATTTGAGGAGGAATCATTGGTCCAAACCATATAAGTTCAAGGTAATCGATGCAGCAGCACACACTGGTGGTTGAGCGCTGAGCCTTGTGGTTAGTGCCAGATAAGCTCTGCTTCTGGAAAATAGACATATGTATATCCACCCGATATGGGGGCGGTTGCCCGTGATTGGAGACGTGCAGCTGCTTAGGGATGCCATATCCCTTGTTAGACTATTATTGTTACATAACCTCCTCTTTTTCCTCTTCACATCGCACCAGCCCTCCCTCATGCCCGCATACGTTACATAACTAGAGTAGTGCTTCATTGTACGATACTTTTCTTCCCCTCGACGCTCCACCACCCGTAGGTAACGACTGCTGAGGCTCGGCCATCTAGATTGTACATCCCTTTATTGAGAAAAAGGAGAGCTCGGCGAGGATGGCAAGTTCCGCTCTCTCTGAGTCTCTGAATCTCTCAGAGGACCCCCCCGTACTTCAAACTACCATGCTCCGTGGCTCTTGCCACGCCTTTTCTTTGTCCCCTCCAGTAACTCACAATAAATGCAACCTCTGCGTCAGGTCAGTCGCGAATGATGTGATGGAGATATGTAAGACTCCCCTGAGTCGACGAAAAGTAAGAGGACTGCACATACATAGTACACATATTACCAAGTCCTGAGAGGTGCCAATTTGATCTGCTTGTTTTGCAGTACATCTGGTGTATCCATGGCCCAAACCTATGTTATATATCAGGGTTGGATATCCGTAACCATTAAATGAGTAAGACAACAACTGTCTTGATACACAGACGATGGCGAATTGATTGAAAGAGTATATGCATACACTCACCTCCTTCACCTGAGCCAATACCTAAAAAAAATATTGTTTAGTAACTTTTAGATGTGCGTGCAGTTTCACAAGGGCAAAGGAAACCACCCCAATACCAGCCCCAGCATCGCAAAAGGTCTTCACCTCATTTCACGGGAAATTTGAAACAACAATGTCACAAGCAAGGAGACTACCCACTTACAATGCGAAAAGGAGAGGGAACCTGTAACAGAATTAAGCCCAATCATGGCACACTGAAAATTCTACTTAAGTATATAGGATTCATTCATAAATAAGGACCAAGTTCTCACTTTGTGTCTCCGATACGACGGAATCAGCAAATACGTCACCTACAAGATGAGATCCTTCAAAAGGGTAATGACTTCTATCCATTACATAATGATCCAAAGTAATTACCTTCGAGACCCAGCTTTTTGAGGGTATAGCCGAGAGGTGCCATTTTCCGGGAGGTAACTTGCCATGTTCTCCGACTTAACACTCGCTTTGTGCAATACAAGCTGTACCTTGGGAAGTATTCTCCACCTCCATATGCCAGAGACTCTGAGAGAACGATCGTGTCGGAAGTCGAAACGATGGCAAGTTCAAATATGCGATTTCTGACAAATATTTGTGGTCCGACTGAAATCACACCACATCAGTACCAGTGTGCTAGGAGGAAAGGAAACACTCGCCTTCCGTGAAGCACCCTTCCGTGGCAAGGGAACGAAGTGTACGAGAAAACCACCCCTTCTCCACGTCGACAAGCTTCGCAGGCTCATTTCCATGAAGGCTCTTTGGATACTCTTCAAGTATATCTGCGACCTTTGCACGAATAACGACGCCGACGCACGCCCATTCAAAATAAAGGACATGCCGGAAACATAGGAAAGGTTGCTCAGAAGTCCGTTAAAGTTCCGCTACTCAACTCATGTATAGCGCGCTGGAATGGTGCCCACGACACGCACAATTGCTGGAAAGCACCCTCAAGCAGTCCCACAACTTTCTTCAGTGTGATCGTATCGATCGCGAAAGAAACGGGGTGATTTGTCTTCGAGTAGATTGTAGGGACATGGTTCCCGTCCTTCCTGCACTTGGAAATGGCTTGATGGACTGACGTCCAAATTATCTGGAGGAGTGCTTCAAACTGGGCCTTTCTAGATATGGCCAACGCGATGGGAGGGGGGGGGATCTTATAAGACTCCAAACTAACATCATTTCTCAACCATTATGCCCTAGACTCACAAATGACCTCTCTCCAGTTCAGATACACTAATGTAGCGCGCCATAGAGTGACCAGGTAGCGTACCAAATATGAAACGGACCACATACCGTAAGGAAGTGGTGCGATGGCATAAAATGTGAGGAAAATGATCGGTCTCCTGTTGGAAGGATCCAAAAGTGAATAGCTTGTATGCATGGGGAGCTAGCCGAGTGACAATATCCTCATAGAACTCTACTGAGCGGTTAGACTAATTTCGACACGGTAGTCCAATATGCAGATTGATGATGATGGTGTGCACACTAATGAAGCAGGAGGGTAAATGCCATCCGCCTCGTGCCAACTTGACCTTGACTCACACATTACTGTTGCTGTTTGGCCGATTGTTTGCTGGAAGGACGAGGAACAGGTACATACCGTTGACCCGAAAGCTCTGACGAGATTTCTGATGACGTGTAGCCTGGGAATTATGCTACTTGTCAATTACGTGTGACTTCTAATAATTGTTTACGGACAGTTGAGTGGATCTCAAATTCGAGAAACCCCAACATCAAGCAAGGCTATTGAATATTCAGCTGTGTTGACGGTCAGCAGACAAAGTAACGTGGAATACACTCCAGCGAGGGCAATAAGGTGGTTTTCCCTATTTAGGCAAAGTGACACTTAGCTAAACCCAAAGGAAAATATTGGCAGCTTTGAGTCCTCGTCACCAACGCAGCAAAATGTCTGACCTTCTGCTCACGAAACGACTCCACATTTCCGGGCTTACACCTTCAATATCACCAGCTGATCTTGAATGCCGCTTGTCGTCGTTCGGAAAGGTCAAAGCGATGGACGACTTTGGTGCACGCGACGCTCTGGGGGACCCAAGAAAGTTTGGTTTCGTGACGATGGAAATAGGCGCCAAAGAATTAGCAAAATGTACGTTCTATATTTGTTTCTACCCCTACGAATATCCGAACTAGGATAGAGTCGAGTCTCTAAATCCTAGAACAGTGCTCTCATGATCTTGCGTAGGTTTGAACGTGCTCAGCGGATCGACGTGGAAAGGAGCCAAGCTTCGCATCGGAGAAGCGAAACCCGACTTTCGAGAACAGTGAGTATGTTTTTCATCGACCTTGCACGTACTCAAATCATCCTTCTTTCCCAGACTTGCCCAATTCAATTCCCAACCCGCACGGCCTGTTCGACTGAAGCGAGCACGCACCCGGAATCTTGGCTATCTTTCGACCACTCTTCCACTGACCCCACTCTCTGCCTCTGCTGCTGCATCTACCCCAGGATGGGTCGTGACTCCTTCTGGCCGTGTTGTCCGTCCGATGAGAATGAGACCTGAGCGACCCTTGGAACCGATTCGTAGTGAACTCGGGACATCGAAGGTCAAAGGCATGAATGGAAAGGTGACAAAGCGAGTCAAACCGACCCCAATTCGTGCTCGTCGACGTCTCATAGACCCTACGAAGTGGAACTCGACGTATCTCAAGGGGGTCTTTCTGGACGCTATCTCCGTTCCTTTATCTTCACCAATAGATTCATTGGAGCCTGCTCACATGGAACACGACATCATGGATCAAGAAGACGAGGAGGAAATGGATGAAGTCGAGCCCAACAACAATCCCTCCTCTAGCGCTTTCGGGCACGAGGTCGGACTTTCCAAGCCCGATCTCCAAGATCATGCCCTTGCGACTCCGACTTTTACGCCAACACAAGAGGCCGCCGTTGTGGCCTCTTCACGAATGCATGGATCCATTGATTCTATCAACGTACGCGAAGAAGCTAATACCGCGCTCGCGATGCTGGATATAATGTTTGGAGACGAGGAATGGGACGGGCGCGAGAGTGTTGATGAAATGCAGGGTATCGAGGTCAACGAAGCGATGGAAACAGAATTACAAGGGCATGACAACAATGACATCGAAATTGTACCTCGCAAACTAGGGATCGAGCTGGGCAAAATCGCGAAGAAAGATAAGGGTAAAGGTAAGGAAGAGTCTACGAGACAGGATACGACTGTACGCGACGGAGAGGTCGAAGTGGTAGAGATCAGTCCACCAGTTGCCGTTGACGGCCCGGTACGAACGACGGAATTCGCCCCTCGAACCGATCTTAAAGCCCTGTTCGCACCCAGGGAAGAAGGTTTGTCAGACGTCCTGTTACTTCCCTCGTATATCACTGAAGAATCTTTTGTATTTCTAGTGTCTTTTTCTCTTCTCGACCACCTTGAACTTGACCTTGACCTTGAACTCGACGCCGACATTCTTGGACTTGGTGCACCCTCTAGTGCAGCACGCGAGAATGACCATCCACCCAGATCAACATTACCAGCATCACAAATGACACAAACGCCCCATGTTGCACAATTCTCATCATTAACGACGAAAGTGCACTCACGAATGACCCTCGATCCTTCACACCCACCGCTTTTCCCTCCCCTAGATTCACTTCCGCACCCACACACTCCTTACTCTAACCTCACGATTAAAAACCGGCCTGGGGCGTTACCGTGCCTCCTGTTCCCATCGACAACACACCTTTGGAATTCCCGCACTCTTCCGCCAAGCATCACCTTCACTCGTTCATCTCAAGATAGCTCCGAATCGATCCGCGAAAGGTGGGAAGAAGACAAGACCTCCCTGACACAGCAGTGGAAGAAGGCTTGGCGCGAAGCAAGAGGAAGTAAGAGAGGGGGGGCTGGATCGGGCGGTGACGTTGGGAGCGGCTATTGAGTAATTCCGATCTAGCCTGACGGTTGACCGCCAATGTCTGTATCAGGCGGAATTCCAAAACGATCATTCCGAATTTGATTCCGAATGTCCCTCTCACTCTCAAACGTATGTACTGGGTATATCAACGCCTCAGGCCTAGAGGTTGCACAATGCAACATGAAACTCGAATCAATCAACGGTCCCGTCCTTCCGCCTTATATGGTAAGGGGGCGGACCCACAGAAAACACTATGAGAAACGCACTTCAGCAATGCAGCCAAAAAGGCGTAGGCAGCCAGCTATCAAGCAGATACTCTAAACTCTAGCACTGCGGACTCCGCAAGATCATACACCTTCTCCAACGATAGGCCAGCCATAGATCTGCAGGAAGCACGTTCGTCAGCAATGCTGAGATCAAACATGAAACAAGGTGAGGGACGAATGACACACCCCAACGCAGTCAGCTCGTCTAACGTCCGCTCCTTGCCATTGAGTTTCATCCACATGTTCAGATCTTGCTGATACTGCCTGATCCTACCATTCCCAAAGTTGGGCAGTAATGGTTCGGGAGCGATATCCAAACCCAATAACTCAGAGTTTGGGTTAGGATCGCGACAAGCGGGGGTCAGGACATAGTCGTCTATTAATCAGGTAATAAATTGGTAGGGACGGACATAAATACGAGGAATGCGAGGGCGTACGAATCAGCAGCCGGCTATGATGATCCATGGCTTTCCTGACGTTCCTCATGATGGTCGCGGCCTCTGCGTCGGGCCAGTCATGAATGATTTGGCGGAGCTAAACAAACATCGAAACCGAAATTTATGCGATCTAAAGGAAAGGAAGACAAACAACACATACATAGTACACGTCTTGACCCTGTACAGGGCTTTCCTCGAAAAAGTTAAAGGGAACGAATTCAACTTGCTTGTTTTCTAACGCTCCTGGCGTGTCCGTGGCCCAGACCTATGTCACGCAACAAAGTGAGTGCCTCGTAACTTTTCCGGAAGTGCGAGGACAGCTGATGATACACAAAACACATAGATCTTTACCTCCTTCGCCTGCATTAAAACCTCGGGCAAGTCTTGATTGGTGATCTTCAGATGCGGGTACATTTTCGAAAGGGGAAGAGAAATTGCTCCAATCCCGGCTCCGACATCGCAAAAAGTCTTCACCTCATTCCATGGGTAGTCTGAAATGATAACTTTTGACTGCCGATGCGAGATCGAGAGAACTGGCTACTTACGGTGCAGAACGGAGAGAGAACCTATGACATCGCCAAGCCCAACCATGGCACGGTTAAAGTTCTGCTCGGACCCATGAGATACGTACATGAAACAGTGGTTCGATTCTCACTTTCTGGTTCTCGGCCTGGAGATGCCATCTTTGAGGTAAGCAAACGGAAACCAAATTGATAGGAAATCGTCTAGAGACCCACTCACATCTCGCAGCGAATCAAAGAAATTACCTACGACGCCCTTCTGATTGAGGGCGTACGTAAGAGGCGTATTCGCACACTCTGAATCCATCATCGTTTCGTATAATGCAGCTGCACCTTGGGAAACACCGTCTGTTTCCATACGCCAAAGAGCACCCGTGTAGGAAGTCGATATAGTAACGAGTGAGATGCGGTTATTGACAAATGTATTTGGCGCGACTATAGACAGGAGTCCGTCACAGGACATGGGATATGAACACTCTAGGCGAGAAGAGGTGCTTACCTTCGATGAAGCACCCCTTTGCCGCAAGGAGACGAAGTACGCGAGCAATCTTGCCCTCCTCCAAATTGATGAGCCTGGCAAGTTCATTAACATGAAGCCCGTTTGGGTACTCCACGAGTACGTCTGCGACCTTGGCATGAACAGCGGTAGCCACACATGCCCATTCAAAGGACAGGACATACTGGTTGATGTGAAAGGCCCATCAGTCACATCTCTTTCGTTATGATGTTTTCGATGAACGACTCACGTTATGTATGGTGTGCTGAGGTGGTGCCAACGATGCGCATAGCTGCTGGCAGGCACCTTCGAGCAACCTTACAGCTTTCCTCAGGGAAACAGTATCAACCGAGGAATCGATAGGGTGATACGTCCTGGAGTGGATCGTAGGGACGTCATTCCCACCCTTCTTGTATTGTGCGATAGCTTGACGGGCGGATGTGTTGATGATCCTTAGAAGGGCCTCGAGCTGTGCTTCACCTGACATCTTAAGTCTAGTGGAGGGGGCAGGGGAAAGAGGTAGAAGAATGGATGGAATGAGGTAGTTCACAATGACCACCATTCCTTGATTTTAAGCCCTAGTCGCGGAAGTGGCCCGTCCAAGGGTGCCGCGTAAAGTTATGCTAACCTGTCTTGGAGTAACGTGGGTGGCGTATTACGGAAACCTATGAAATGGACACTCTCGGAACCAGTTTTATTGACGCAATATATCACAGCATTGCAGCCAATGAATAACAAAAGGGATTCAGCAAGAGAACACAAGTCTGATTTCGTTCGATGCCCTCGTCACGGTAAGCAATTCAGTGGAGACGAATGACTCGAAGTGCTGAACAAAGCTTCTCACCTGTATCAACACCATGCCAATTCGCCATGCCAGGGGCAGGTGATATCACATAGTCGGCCAGGTAGTTCTCAGCCAAGAATTCAAGAATCCAAAATCGAGTAACCCCATATGGAATGTATCTGTAGGATTAGGCTCCCGAACTTGGGGAAGTCGGCAAATGCGCATCCCTGTTCCCGAGCGAATCCGTTAGCCGTGACACTGGACTCGATAGTCAGGTACGCCAACTTAAGTACTTGGCGGGTTCAAAGCAGTACTTACTTGGGTGCTATGCTTCGTCACCCGAAGATGCCCAGCTTCAGCGGCCACGGCATCATGCTATCTCAGCCTGCATTGATCTAAATCGGAATGTGAGTCTGCTGGGCCAACGCAAATAGGCTGTAACATACGCGGCTTAATATATCGTTCAAGTTCTTCTCTCGGAAAATTACCCGAGTCTTCCCGGACACAGGCTGAAAAGCAGGCACAGGGCTGAGTCTGCGAAACCTTTGTCAGAGCGTTCGCAAACCTACGCGAGGGTTGAAACTTTGAGACAGAGTGCTCTTTAGGAGGCTGAGTCGTATGGTACATTGCTTCCATACCTTGCTATTTTACTGGATTAGTATTTTCGAATACTGATACGTAAGCTGACTTGTTTAAGGGGCGACTCTGGCACCTCTGGGGATCTTCCTCCCTGTCAACGAATCACGCTGGTAGACTTTGACGACTCCCAATCCATTTGGCTGTTCCCTCGAATATCATGACAGTTTGAATCTGAGTCACCAGTCCATCGTCGAACCTGTTCTTCAGATTGGATCAATATATTGCCAGTCCAGTAGATGGATGTTTACCGTACCAAACTGCCCTATCACAATGACAACTTCAAGTGATCGAGTTGGCAGCGGCTAGAGTCCAAGTCATGGAATTTCTCACGATTTTTCCGCTGACCTTACTCTTTACCAGTGCCATTCCTTCCAGGATGGTGTGCCTCCTCCCGACATGATGTGAGTGGGACCTGGGCGATCTTGGAGGCGATAACGCCGCAGACTTGGCTTTGCTGGAGCGTTGAGCAAGCAACCAGAGAAAACAGGGTGAGAGGGCATATGGGACACTTGCAAAGAGAACATACGAATTATTTCGCGTTTTTGACTTTGAGCGAGCAAGCTCATCATCGATCGATCATAATTCGTGCGTACTGATGAGTTCGGGCCGCTTGGATGTTGATAATGGAATAAGACAGTTCCGTTATGACCCAGACCCGGGTCAACGCTCCCGGTGATACGAGCCTGATATTTTCAACAGATAACTAAGGCCGCGTCGCCTTCAAACTGTACAATACATCGCTTGCCTAGGATCGGTGTTAGATGTCCGTCCTCGAATCTCGTAGAATTAGATCATTTCGACTGGCCGCTTTTGATACGGTATAGCTTCCTACCTCACGTGTATGAGGTTTACTAAGGTACTGCATATCCGCTGCAGAGTTCGACCGAAAGGGAAATGCTTGAATTCCAGACACTCGCTCAGTGGAGGTGCTGAATTCTCTGCGCACCGACGCCGATGAGAAAAAATGTACCAATCATGTTCAAAACGCCAGCGCGATATGCCAAAAGGTCCGAAAACACTGTATATCACATTCGTTTCGACTGCTCGTTTCATCGTGTTTTCTCCCCGTCCTCGGCATTCCAATGCTGTCACCTGGGTGCTAATTGTCTTCCTTCGCGAAGGATGCATATGACGCATCAAATTAGATTGAAAATATAGTACGAAAATAACACTGACCATTCTAGGCCGCGGTCTTTAATTTACACTCCATGAATCATGACGTGTCCAGTTTCCTGTTTCATTGGACCATGGCAGCTCTGGACACCTGCCCCAAGTCACGGGTGAATCTCGCGACATGATGAAGGATAGCGTGCGCCAACAGCTAGATCACCATCCACCATCCAGACAATTATCTTGAAGGTGGCTGGAGCCAAGACAAAATTAACCTTAACGACAGGCCCGGATCCAGACCATGACAGTCCCCCCTGAGGCATCGTGTGGGGAAAAAAGGAGACAGGAACGAACGTTTTGAGGCATGGGCTCTCGTTTAATCTAGGGCGCTCATAAGCTCCACCCGCCCGGTTCGCAAAACGTCCAGATGGGCAGATGAGGTAAGCGAAAAACAGACTGCCCCCGTGCTTGATCGGCGTCCTGACCTCATCCCTATGAAAATTTGTTTGCGGTACTTCTGTTCTGCCGCCCCGGGCGCCATGGTAATTTTCCAAACGACGTATAAATTGCTGCCCCAGCGTTGAGGTGCATCGCTACCGAAGCACATCGTCATATCCGCCATATCAGTTTCCCTCGAAAGATGACCTCCAAGCAAACACCCCCGTTCCGTGCTGAGCACGTGGGCTCCCTGCTCCGTCCAGACTACCTGCTGGAAGCACGGAGAAAGTTCAACAACCAAGAGGTCACTCAGGAACAATTACGTGAAGTTGAAGATCGGGCCATCATAGAGGCGGTCGGTATCCAGCGAGAAGTCGGTATCAAGGGCTTCACCGATGGCGAATACAGGTTGGTGAGCAGATTATAGAACTAAATATCATATCGATATTCCGTTTAGGCGTCATATGTGTGTATCCTTCTGATAGATACACTCAACATCTGATCGTACGGATAACAAGGTTCTACGACGGCTTCTTCGAGTATTTGCAAGGCTTTGAAGGTAAGACGTTACACCTATAGAATGCAGAAGGTTTAGTGTTGATCCTCTGTTAGAGGTTCGCAATCCTCCTTTGCAGATCTTCAAGGTGAGTTTCATATCTAATCATTCGTTCATCTCGGAAGTTGCTTAGCACACGACAGCTCTACGTTCCCGATATACATGCCTTCACTGCCAACAGTGCGTGCATTCTGACACCTGACCACGGAACATCTGGCTTAGCCCTAATAATATTCTCCAGACACCACACCTGCCACAACCACGCTATGCACGGACAAGATCCGATATGTCAAGTCGGGCTATCTTCCCCAATTCGAGGCACTCAAGAAACTCGTCCAGCCAGATGAGGTCAAAGATATCAAAATGACCCTGGCGGCCCCCGAGTGGTTCCATTTACGTCATGGTCCGTGATCCTTCCTTCCGCCGATGATCTAACAGATCATTGCAACACAACAAATTACCAGGAGAGCACGCTTTCAAGCCAGGCGTGTACGACGACCGCGAAGACTACTTCAACGACATCGCCGCAGCATACCGACAGGAACTCGAGGTGCTCTATGCCGCCGGCTGCCGCAACGTCCAAATCGATGACCCCCTCCTCGCCTACTTTTGCGCCGTCTCGATGCTCAAAGGGATGAGAGACGAAGGCACGGACTCGGATGCGCTTCTCGACGCGTACATCCGGCTGTACAACAACTGCCTCGCGACGCGTCCGAGCGACATGATGGTCGGTCTGCACCTCTGCCGGGGCAACTTTAGGCATTCGATTCACTTCTCGGAGGGGGGTTACGACGTGATCGCGATCAAGCTGTTCAACGACGTGAACGTGGACTGCTACTACCTCGAGTATGACACCGAGCGCGCTGGTGCGATCATGTTGTCCCTCGATGTCTCCGATGCACGGACTGACAACGGTGACCTGTCCAGGCACGTTCGAACCCTTGAAACACCTTCCCAAACACAAATCGGTCGTCTTGGGTCTCATCACCAGCAAGTTCCCGGAGCTCGAAGATAAGGGCGTTCTCAGGGAGCGTGTGTTCGAAGCCGCACGGATCATTGCGAGCGGTTCGGGAGAGACCGTGGAGGAGGCGCTGCAACGCATCGGCGTTTCTCCCCAGTGTGGTTTCGCATCGCACGAGGAGGGCAACTCGCTCACAATCGACGATATGAAGCTCAAGTTACAGCTCGTCAAGGACCTCGCGAGCAGCATCTGGGAGGACGCCTGATGTTGGTTGAGCAGCAGAGGACTGTATTATGCGACCCCGGGTACGGCGGAGAAGCGCTTGGCAATCGTGAAACCCTCTGAGATTCAACCTGTATTTCGCACGTAACTTTATTTGTGCAATCTTGCGTACTTATCTTGTTATCTATCGAGTGGTATCGCAAATCAATCGTGTCAATGCAATCTAAAACAAGTTGTGTCGTCACACTGCGGCAACAGAACCCCATCTCGCCAGCAAAAAGGGGTGCCCTTCTGTGCTGTCTGTTTTCATCACAATTGATGTCTGAAACCAAGACCAGGCCAGCGGCTGCGTGTGCTGGACACGCAACACTGCCGATCGGTCATTCCCGACTGCCCTCCTCGCTCTCGTATGCGCTCAACAAGTCATCGTACCCTTCGTCGTCCCCCTCCTCTGCACCACTCGTACTGTCCCGCGCGCGTCGCATCTCCCGGCTTCCCGTCTCCATCTTCCTCAGCCTTGCCTCTCGTGACGGCTTGCGCACCACCGGCGGCCGCGCCAACACCGCACCCACGCTCGCCTCGGAGTCCAAACCCTCCTCCCCAGCTTCGCCCGCGTGATAGCTCTCCACTCTCGGCGTTGTCTCCGTGGCATTGTGATCACACGGCGAGGGCCACTCCCGCACCGCACTCCGCTGTCTCGGACTCGGCGTCCGCTGCTGTTGCTCAGACAACCCACCCGCGCTGCCCACCGGCCGCAAGCGCAAGTTGCCGGGTCGTCCCGCGAAGCGCTTCGAGCGCACCTTGGCCGGCCCCGGCTTCCCCACAGGCGTCCGCTCCATCGCCGACAGCGCCACCAAAGCCTCCGACTCGGACAACGACGTCTCCTCACGATTGTCCCCGTCGGGCGCCATCGGCAGTGGCGGTGTCTTCTTGCGTACCATCAACCGGCTCTGTGCGGGTGGCTCGAGTGGCACTGCGAGCGCCTCGCTCGCCTCACTGAGCGTCGATATCGAGCTGCTCTCCTTGTGTCCGTCCCCTAATCCTCCCCCTCCAGCGCTCCCATGGACGATGTGCACGACGCCGGGTCCCGGCGCGGCGGACAACACCGGTGTACGCGGGATCGGCGGGGACGCAATCGTCGTGGGCGAGTCCAGCCCCGTCGTTCCTGTCCCCACTACCCCCTGGGGAACCACCTCCTCGAAATGCCGCCAGCCGCGCTCCTCCGTTGTCTCTACCTCCTCCGTCGCCACACTCCCGTTTGAGAGCGGATGCCCCGCGGTACGTCCCCCCGACGACGACGATGCCAGAGACGCGTTCCATGGTAAGCGCGGCGACCGCGACGCCAGCGCCATCGGCGACACTGACTTGCGGTTCAACGGCACCCGTCGACTCGCAGCCGCCGACCCGTCCGAATCGTAGTCCGAGCGTGGACCTGCGCTCGCACTCCGCGCGTATGCGCCTGAGGACAGGTATGGCAATCGGTTCATGGCCTCGGAGGCCGACAACGACGATGTAGAAGAGACAGACTCTTGCCTGAGCGCATGGCGGACTTTGGTGGCTAACATCACGTCTCCCCACTGGCCAACGCTACCGCGGTGCTCCGGCGTCGCGCCCTCAGAGCGAGACGAATAAGGCTGGTGCTGGGAGGTTTTGGTCGTCGTCCGATCCCGCGAGCTGAGCATTAGCGGACGGGGCACACTCTTGGACGCCGATGCCGACGATTGCAACGCAGACAAGGACGCAAGTGAGACGCCCGCACGGTGTATAAACGACGATGCGCTCGATTCGTTGTCCGAGTCTCGTGATGTGGGGTTGATATTTGGACTGGGGGGTGCCGTCGCATGCTGTCGGCGCGGTTGAGGCAAGAAACTTTCCCGAGGAGAACGGAAAAGGGCAGGCCGAGGTGGATCCAGGATGTCATTTTGTGTCCAAGGCAACGACCCCCGTCGCTGGCTCAGTGCTTCCGTGTCGCTCTGACTGGGCCAGCCGCTATGTCGTGGTGGGCCTTCGCTCGCAGCAGCACTTTGGAGTATCGATTGCTCGTTCCCAAGCGGCGCAGACGTTGCACCTGCATTGCTCCCTTTGCGTACCCGCCATGCATCAAGCGCTTTGGCGCGCCAGTTGGTGCTCACTTTTGAAAATGCAGCCACGGTATCCGAGTTCTTGAGCTTTCCCGCATAGTTCCACAAACTGGCTTGCGAGGATACCGTCGGGGAAGTCGGACCCTGGGCTGACTTTGCCTGATCCTCGAGCGTAGGTGATTGTCGCACGGACAGGGGCGACGGTGGCGACGGTATCTCGTCTT
>JBBPKK010000823.1:0-15725 GCA_038089215.1 Tylopilus vinaceipallidus
ATCCACCAAGGCACCAAGTTTCAATGGTGAGACATCAGAGTTGTTTGATTTCTTTAAATACTTTGAGGATCTCTCTGACACTTGCTCTCTCACTATGCCAGAGAAATGCAAGTTGGTTGTGCACTATGTTGACAAAGCTACCAAGCATTTCTGGGTCACAATTGCAGGCTACAAAGTGCATGACTACAACATGGTTAAGAAGAGTATCCTGGCTCAGTATCCAGGTGCAGAAAAGGACATCAAGTATACCATGTGCAACCTAGAGCTTATTGTCACATCCCCTCCAAATGACAACATCTTGACAGAAACTGAGTTATTACAGTATTACCACAAGTTCTGCCCACTTGTGATTTGGCTCATTGCCAATAAGAAGATCTCTGAACACAAATGGAACCACTACTTCTGGCAGGGACTGCTGACTGTGGTGCACTGGGCTGTTTATTGCTGCTTGGAGCTCAAAGAATCCAACTATTCACATGATGAGCTGACTGACTATGAGATGGTCCTGAAGGCTGAACAGTTCATTCTCTCTGATGATGCCTTTGATGCTGATCTCAATGATCCAATTGCAGTGCAGTTGTGAGCTTTGTGGGACAGGCAGGTCAGCTTGGACAGGTGTACATGTGTCACACAGAGAGCCACCACTCCCCTAGACTCTGATGATGAAGATGCAGCTAGGTTGATGCTGGATGCTCCAAGGGATGTTTGGACCAAGCAGGTGACATTTGACCAGCAGGTGCTCATGAAGGCACAGTTTGATGAAGCTGAGGAACTTGCCTGAAAAATGCACTCCTTCAATATTGCAAGTGTCTCCTACTCTGCCCTTTACACACAGCTCATTTGCCTTGCCCCTGCTGCTGCTCAGGCATGGTTGACCCCATCTACATGACAGCTTTCCAGTACCATGGGTGCTCCTTGGTCCCACCTTGTGATGATGGCTACTCTGCTGTGTTACATGTGTAGTGTTCCACATCTCTTGCACCACTGTTCCTGCATCAATGACTTCATCCATCAAGGCAAGATTGTATGCATCAATGGTTATCTGGCTTTTCCTGATGGTACATGAATCACCCATCATTCCATCACTGGGAATTTGAAGGAGACTGTTGACAAGCACTACCCAGTCCAGCCTCCCTCACTACCCATGATTAAGCTGTTCAAGTGTGACTCTCCCCCTCACATTGTGACCACCAGCACACTTGTTACCTTGCCAGAAGACCCATTTTACCTGATGCAATGCTCCCCAGTTGCTCTTCTTTCAGTTCCAGCCAGGACTTTTGCAGCTGGTGCTGACACTCTTGCAATCACACATTCCAAGGCCTGTGCAGCTGCACAAGGCAAAAATGGGTGCTCTACTGCTGGTAAAGAGCCTGTGGAGATCCCAGCTGCTGTTCACCTGCCCCCTGTCAAATTTGTTCCAGCCTACTCCTATAAATCAAAGGCTGCATTACCTGATGCCATGTGATGGGTTCACCAAGTCATCCTTGCCTCTCCCCTTCCTAACATCTCAGTCACAGATCTCCTTGCTATCAGTCCTAAGTTGCACAAGGTGAAGTGCAACCATCAACCAGCATATAGCATGGCCTAGGCTACTCTCACAGTAGGCTTACAAGAGTCAAGATCAAGAGGAAATGCCACAAGGACTTAACTGGAGTCCTTGGGTTGTATCATTCAAGTATATACAGTGGGTCAAAAAACTGTTCCAATGTTTGCATGTTTTGCACTAAATGCAATGGTTTTCAATAGTCTCTGATTATCACCACTAGCTGTGAGTTTATGAAATGAAGTGCTTATTCTTGGCTTGCTATTGGTTATTAGGTCAAAAGATTTGGTAATGGTTTGGTAATATGGCAGCTATATTAAAATAACAACTTGTTGGGACAGTTTTTTAACTTTAGGTTTTTATGATATATTATGGCCCCTGGAATGCTGTAAAATGCTCACATTCCTTATGTAATGGTTATGGAATGTCAACATTATGTAATTAATCATTCTGCAGTACATATAAACCTGGCTATCAGAAATAAATTCTCTTATTTTTACTATGAAACATCTCTCTACTGCTTAAAGAGAAAACATTATTTCTCTTGCTTCTTTTGATCTTTCCTGCAGACAAATTGCATCCAAAACTGGCATAGGAAAGTCTACTGTGGCTAGAGTCCTTCAGGAATTCCAACCAGAGAAAGAAAACCATCATGGTGGTCATCCTGCTAAACTTTTTTCTACCAACAAATATGCTATTGTTCAGCATATCCTTACTGGAAAGGCTAGAAATGCAGTTCAGGCCACTCATTTCATTAACACCATCATCAGCACTCCTGTCTGCCCACAAACCATTAGGAATACCTTGAAAGAAGCCTCTCTAAAGGCTGCAGTGAAGAAGAAAAAACCTCTTCTTTCTATTGCTCATGGAAAAAAAAAATTGGCCTTTGCTCTCAAGTACCTGTTACATTTTCTCTGTCTATTCTTTTTCCCTTTCTTTCCTCTCCATCTGTATGTACATTTATCCATCCTAGGGCTTATCCTCATCATCCTCAAAGCCCTATGGCTTGCATTCATCCATGTTTTATGTCTTTCACTCTCACTCTTCCTTCTCATCACATGGCACATTGGCTGTGCTATCTCTTAGTTACCATCTCATTCCATCAGAATGTTCTGATGCTGCAGACACCACCCTGACGGTTCTTATTGTTCACGATGCTTCTCTGCAGCCTCTTTCCCTTTTTGTCCCATTTCCACACTAGCCCTAAAGTACACTGGATGTATATAAGAACTGGATTAGCCTGGGGAATCCCCAGCTAAATCTGCACAATTATACATAGTATTCTAGCATTCTTTGAGTGATTGGCCTGAAATCTCTCTTAGTATTCCTTCTGTGGAAAGTGATGTTAGCTCTACATTAGTGAGCAACTTGTGAATGTGAAGACTTCATATTACTTTGCTTAACCACTTGTACTATGTTGTACCTTGCATAACAGTACCAGCACTAGACTGTGGAAGACTGGAAGAGGGTTATTTGGTCAGATGAGACCAAAATCAATAGGATTGGGTCAGATGGGCAAGAATATGTGTGGAAAAAGAAAGGAGAGGCACTTTCTTTCAGAGAGATCAAATATACAATCAAGTTTGAAGAGGGATCACTCATGGTATGGGGCTGTATTGGGTGGAATGGTGTGGGAGTTTTGAATAAAGTTCAGGGGAGGATGGATGCTGAACAGTATGTGGCCATTTTGGAGTAAGGCTTGTTGCAGAGCATGGAAAATTCTGGAATTCCTGCAGATGAAGCCATTTTTTAGCAGGATAATAATCTCAACCATGCCTACAAAAAAGCCCAAACCTGGTTTGAGGAAAAATATATCAAGCTTTTGGATTGGCCTGCTCAATCCCCAGACCTTAATTCCATTGAACATACTTGGAGTCATCTCAAAAGATGCCTTTTTGGTTATGAAAGGGCACCTATAGGAGTTCATGAATTGTGGGATAGGGTGGTGATAGAATGGAGGAAGGTATCTGTGGAGGAGTGTCAGAAATGGATAGAAAGCATGCCTAGAAGAATTCAAGCACTCATCAAGGCAAAGGGAGGTCATACCAAGTACTAAATACCATTTGTTGTATAAAGTCAAAAAACTGTCCCAATGAGTTGTCATTTTAATATGGCTGCCATATTACCAAATAATTACCAAATCCTTAGACCCAAGAACCAATAGAAAGCCAGGAATAGCCACCCTATTTCATACACTCACAGTTAGTGATAATAATTAGAAACCATTGAGAACCATTGCATTTATGCAAAACATGCAAACATTGGGACAGTTTTTTGACCCACTGTATATCGTTCTATGAACATTTACATTCATTATCACTTCATACCCATACACCCGGACCGCACTGCACTCACCAGTCTCACCGGACCCATACTGGACTCACCCGGACACTATGTACTTTTGCCCAGTTTCTTTGTTTAAGTGTTTGTACAGTCCTGGGAATGCCCAGACTATAAAGCATTGTTGATTACATACTCAATGCATCTTTCCGCATCTTTCCGTTTACCATCTAAACCATCCTGTCCGTTTCTGCCATTGCAGTTGCCATTCTTGACCATCCCGTTGATCTATCACACTCTTTACAACCCGGCCAGTCCTGCATTCCACCCAGGAGTGTCCGGACCCACCATTTCTCGACATACCACACTTGGGACAGTAAGCCCCAGTCCTCTCCAACTGTATCTCTCTTCCTGCTCTCTCTGGGGACGAACCTATTGCATCCCCTTCACTCTGTCTGCAGTCCACCTGCTACAAGAGCAGCTTGGATTATCGTTCTTCAATGTGTTCATGCACTTGCTCATCACTATCAAATTTTTGAGCAGCTGCCAGCCAAGAAACGTGGTGGTTTAAATGGACAGTCATTTCTACAGAATGAATCAGTCCAAAATCACACTTGAAGATGGTTGTCGAGTCTCAGGACAGGGGAGGCAACACCACATGCCCTTCAAAAAGCACTCAATGACACAATATTCCCAGATCTGGGAATTAATCCTAAATGACCAATTTCCAAGCACACTGCAAGACGATGGTTGATCAAACTTGGATGGAGAAAAACCACTATATGAAAAGGGGTCTACATGGATGGCCATGAGCGAGCTGATGTGGTGAAGTATCGCAAAGAGGTTTTTCTGCCCATCATGCAGGAGTATGAGAGACGAATGGTCCAGTTTGATGGTCCAGATCTGATACGGATTGAGCCAAAACTGCAGCCAGGCAAATGGCCAATTAAAGAGTATTTTCATGATGAATCATCTTTTCATGGAAATGACAATACAAATTCTGCATGGTATGTTATTGATTCACATTAATTTATTTGATCTGAGGTTTATTAATAGGCTGCATCCTGGCGAGCAACCTCTCAGAAAAAAAGGTCGAGGGCGATTAATTCATGTCTCTGATTTTATCAGCAGTCAAAGTGGGTGCCTTGTTGCACACAGTGATGATGAAAAAATCATGCGTATCATGCCGGTCCAGATGCACGGCGAGTACATTCCCTACAGCACAACGAGGTGCGGCAATCAAACGTAAGTGCCATGAGGCATGGTGATTAAATACATGAGGCAGATAAGGGTCTAGCCCCTACCACATGTGTGCCTGACACCAGACAGCTCAGATCCCTCCATAGCCAGTCATCATGTGAACTAGTCATGTGCTCAGTCTCACAGTCACGTGCTCGTAAAGCAAAATATGTCAGGTCCATTCATTGTGATGCTATGCCTAAGCGATGGGCCATAGGGCAAATTGTAACATTACCCCCCATCTAAGAATCGGATTCCAGACAATTCCAAATAGGATCACAGACGGTAAACACATCGTAAGGCCAGAAAAGGCCATGGAAATGATCAATGTCAATACGGTTAAGCTTCTGTGGAGCATTAGGGTTTGCCCGATGGAAATCAGCTACTACATCCTTCACTGACTTGAGGTTATTGGTGGGTTCCCACGTTTGATCTTCTTCCCCATATCCAGACCAGTGGACCAGGTACTCCAAATGTCGACCCTTCATACACGAGGCGATCATGTACTCAATCTCATACTCCTCAGATCCATCTTCTGTAACCTTCACAGCCCCAGGCTTGTACATCAGCTGGCCATCAAGGCAGTTTTTATAGGGTTTTATGTGGGACATGTTGATGATTGGATGGATCTGCATCCCTTTAGGTAATAGTAGTTTTACAACATTCCAGTCATCAGGTGCTTCTATCACCTTATAAGGTCCAAGCCATCACTTGGTTAGCTTTTGGCTAATCCTTGTCTCTTGGAGATTAAGGTTCTCAGTGCTCAACCACACGAGATCGCCGATTTTATATTCCGGTGCATCTGATTGTTTCTTATCAGCTTGCGCCTTCATAGTTTTCTGTCTATTTTCCAGATTTTCTCTGACCTGATCTAAGGTCATTCTCATCCCCATTAGGAATTCCTGCGCAGCAGGTGCCTTGGCGTCAACTGGCTCTATTCCCATCCTCAGTTCATAAGATCATGTGACCTGGAAGGGGGCCTTCTTTGTGGAGGAGGATTGCCAATTGTTATACATGAATTGGGCTAGGCTCAGCCATTCAGCCCAATTGTGCTGTTTCTCAGCACAGTAAAGCCATAGGTACTGCTGCAGTTCCCTATTCACTTGCTCTGTCTGCCCATCTGTTTGTGGGTGAAAGGCGGTGCTTAATTTACATAAGGTGGATATGAAGGGATGCTGCTAGGTTGGCCATCACTTGTGAGGCAAACTGCGGCCCTTGATCCAACACTATAGAGTCCAGAAGTCTGTGATGCTTCCATATGTGATCCAGGTATAGGTGGCTGTGGGAGGACCCCAAGTGTGTCTGAGTGAAGGTGTGCGTGAGAAATCCCTCAGAAACTTTCATACAGTGCTGCAGTTCTCAACACCCCATGCACCCACTACCCATCAACCTCAAAGCTCGCATTCCGACTCTCTACGAGAAGGGATATGGCATCTGGGATATCTGTAGGAATCTGAGCATCAAGAAATTGCTTGTTTACAAGACACTGAAATACTATTTTACCTATGGTGTCATTCACAACCCTCACACCTATTCTCATGTCATTGGGCACTGTTGTATCCTTGACCTCACTGATGTTGCATTCTTACAAGCTGTCATTCAGCATCATAGCACAGTCTACCTTGATGAGCTCCAGCATGAGCTCTGGACTAAACATGGTAAATATGCTACCATCCCCACTCTGCTTTGAACAATTCAGCGTCTCTGACTCACTTGCAAAGTTATTTCTGCCTCTGCTGCTGAACGAAATGAGGAGACACATGCCCTGTACATGAATTGCATAGCTGCAGAGGTACCAGATGCGAATATGCTTGTATTCATTGATGAAGCTGCAAAAGACAAGCATATGTCCTGTTGTCACTATGGCCGCTCATTGTGGGGACAATGTTGCCATGTGCAAAAGCCCTTTGTTCATGGAGTTCAGTATTCCATCCTTCCTGCCATCACACTGGATGGCATCATTGCCTATGATATCATTGAGGGACCTGTTGATGGACAGTGATTTTTGCACTTCTTGAAAGATAATGTGGTATGTATCCTCTCATTCTTATTTTCTAGTCCCTAATCTGCTTGATAGATGCCATTCACCAACCCATATCCAGGTCTGCACAGTGTCCTTGTCATGGACAATTGCCACATTCACCAAAGTGAGGAAGTGTGAGAGCTGGTCAAAGACATGCATTGTAAGTAGTGCTTACCCTTCAGACTTTTGATTGACATGATTTTAGTGTGTAAACTTGTTTTCCTGCCACTGTATTCCCCTGACTATAATCTGATTGAACAAGTGTTTTCTACCATCAAAACATATTTGCACTGGCACTCAGATGACTTGTCAGTGATGGCAATTGTTTGTGGATGCCAGAGTATTACACCAGAAAGGACAGCTGGATATTTCAGAGCTTCTGGTTACATAGCATAGATTACTTGGTGTTTGTAGTTGACTCAAATATGTTGTTGTTGTACTGTGCCAGTCTGCACGCCAGTCGCAATGCGTTCATCGTTCCAATATTGCTATGTTATCCCTATGCATGAACTGTCCATTGAACATATTAGCAGTGCAAGTCATGAAAGGGATTTATCATGAACTAGTGTGTAAAAACATCATCCTCAGCCTCAGCCTCCTCATCAACGGTGAAACCTTTTGGCACAGGCAGCCACTGCTTCTGTACCTTGCACTGATAAAAGAGATCATAATCTTTCATTGGATCCACATCATCATCAGCTCTCATTGGAGGACCTGTAAACCGCATTCCACCACCATCATGGAAATGCTTCTCATAGGCATTTTTTTTTTTGGCTGGGCATGATTCTTCACTGCTATGGGGCAAAAACGGATTGCTCAGACCCTGCTTGCACTTTGCATCAGGACTATTCCACCAACCCAAACTACCTTTCTTCAGCTGGATGATATCTCCCCTGGGAATCCCAATATTTGCCAAGATATCATTGTCAATGTCAGCAAGAATGTCAGGACCAATACCTTCTAGTTCAAGGCATCCCTTGTATATGGTAGCATTACGAACACTGAGATTATTCTCCACATACTAGTGGAGAAAGCATGAAAGCTGAGTTGGAGATGGAAGAAGCTGCAGAAGCTTGGATGCTTGAGTAGGAGTAGCTGGAGTTGCAATAGTCTGAGAAGATCCAGGAGTACAAGCATCTGACTTGGATGTGGATGAGAGAAGGCCTGAATTTGTGAGCATTTGAAGCAGAAGAACAGAGGTAAGTGAGCTGATATCAGAATTCAAAGATGTTGGAACAGCGAGCTGTGCTTGAGCTCTGCATGCAGGATGTAAAGTCAGTGTCTTGTTGGCCATGTTGAAAGACTCAAGATTGGGTGGAATTTGCAGTGTGGCTTGTCCTTCCTCCTTTTGGAACACATCAGGATATATCATATATTCAAAGAAACAGAACATGCAGTAACATACCAATGCGTGGCACCAGTCCAAAATCATGGCAGGTGTAAGCAGAATGGCACCAAGGGGCCCAATGTATGTGAAACCTTCATTATGCTCATTTTTATAGAGCTTTTGTAGCTTGACCCGCCAGCGAGCATATTGCATGTCCAATGACATATGATGTGATGTTTTCTGTGTATGTTCTGAGTCGGAAATCAACAGGGGGAAAAGAAATACCTGGTCATCTGAATCAGCAGCAGATGCTGAGTCAGAATCATCCAAACCATCTGCAGGAAGCTTCTCAATGTCCTTCATGCCAACAAAAATTTTTGTAGTTCCAGGATTGGCACTCTGAATCTTTTTTACCATTTCCTGATAGTCTGCCTCATTGTCAACATCCATGGCATTGGTAATACTTTGACTATGCAAAAGGTTCATCAATAGATGCTCAGATGACAACAAAGCAACTACCTTTTAGCTTTTGGCAGTATGAATTTGAAAGGAAACCGTTTTCTCTCAGAGACCTTGTAGTTATCATGTCCATGCTTCTTGAGAATGCTCTCTAAAAAAAGGAGATAATTCCCATTTGCAAGAGTGAAAAGAAGCTCCTTCGTCTTGGTAGATTTCCCCTCCTTCACAGCAGAAACCTTACCTTTGCCCTTTTTGTCCTTGAGGATCGAGTAGACAGTTAGGGCAATGGTAAATGCATACAATGTCTCTGGGGGAGCAGCTACTGGTGCAGATGATAACATGGCTGGAGGCGAGGAGCTGGAAGGTGGTCTGACACATTCTCGTCTAGTAGCACCTGCATGTGACCACTCGGATGCACCCGGGGTCCCTCCACAGCCACCTCAAAATCTCAGTCGATTTTCCACACCATTTTGAAAACTGCTGTAAACCGACAAATGACTAACCAAGCGGAGTCTAACCGATAGGTATGCGAAGCAAAGTCAAATCAAGTCGTGTTGCTTGCTTAGTCATACGTAACCGGGTCAGGCCGAGTCAAGCCGAGTTGCGGCAACACTACACCAGCTGACGTGTGCAGAACCAGATGTCTGACGACCTCAACACCTACATTTGTATCGTTGGACCCTTCATTCGAGCACTCTGGTCGTTAGAAGCAGCGCATGCAAATGCCTCGGATGTGTTTGTATTTTGGCTTGTGATTGGTGCAACTCTCAAGGATTTATTTGCACAAGAGAAGGATGAGACTGGCCTTTCACAGACTCTCATTCGTCGTGTCATAGCAATTTTCAACAGTCGCTGGGCAGAGTTTTTCACAAATGATGTCTATTTCACAGCTTTTGCTCTTGACCCACGTTTGTTTCCATATTGTACTACAGCTGGTTATGCTTTACTTATACACCAACAGGTTACCCATTGTCGGACCTGATGATGAAACCTGCCATCGCACCTCCGACCATCAGGATCCCTCCACTGAGCAGTGTTGTTGCTACAACCTTGACCGGGGTGACAGAACGACCAATTCCTCACAGACGTGCTTATGATCGCGTGAAAGAGTTTCTGAAACCGATTCTCCGTGAAATGTTGAACCGTGCCCAACAAACAGTGGCAGCCACAGACTTGATTGCAAAGTGTACTCAGGAAGTTGGAGCGGGAGGTGTTGTTGAGGACCTGAAGCACCAGCTTCAAGCATATTGGCGTCAGGAATGGCCTTTTGATCAGCCCATCCAAAATGAGGATCCATACTCTTGGTGGAAGGAGCTTCACCCTCACCCTCATGCTCAGGTTCTTGCTGTACATTAAGTGGTGTGACCCAATATACAACTTTGTGTACTAATTTGCTTTGTTAGACGCTTTCAGTCAAGATTTTCTCCATCCTTGTCAACTCGATGCCAGACGAACGGACCGGGTCAAAGTTCACTTGGTTGAACTCCCCAACTCGTGCCAAACAGAACGCTCAAACACTGGTCGACATGGTACGAATTGGTCAGTGGTACAGCCGTGGACATGAAAGTATATGTTGTTGTATTCGAAAGCCTCTTTTCCATTGACACTGATGCTGGGCTGTCAAACAGACCTCAAAAAAGCGACCAGAACCTTACCGCCCTGTCGTCAAATTCAGGGATATCAAGAAGGATATTCTCCAGGTGATCGAAGACAGTACTGCTACTGAAACACTCAACTCAGACCAGGGCTATGCAATGGCAAGCGAGTCAGAGGAGACTGACAGTGATGAGGACGAACCTGAGGTCAAAGGATTGAGCACATCACACTATGAAAGTGATGAGCTGCAAGCCGATAAAGACATTGACCTTGACAGCCCATCACTTCTTGACCTCATCGCAACCATGCCAGTTGCTGGCTTTTCGACCACGTCCGCACCGCAGCCAATGCCAACGTCTGTGGACACACGCGAGCCTAATTGGAACTGGTAGTCTACCCAACATTTTTCCACTTACGTTCCTTTTTTCACGCATGTTGAAAATGATTTTTCACATGTTATTAACACTATGCTACTATGTGGTTTAAAACTCGAGTGGAAAAATACTACCTTGGTCCTGATTTATTCACACTTTGTGAGAAAGGACATCTGATTTTTCAACGGAACCCTTTTGCGCTCGCCGGTGCTCCGGATGGAGAACGTCTCCGTAGGCCAGATTGACGATGAATGTCACAAATATTCGCTACCGTCTTTCGCTGCCGTCTTTCCTATGAACACAGGGCGTCATTCGGGAGATCTGGCGGAGAGTCGAGCCAGCGTACCAAACGGTAGACTCGGTAGAACCACCCAGTAGCAGCTAAACTTGTAACGGCAAGGAGTACGATCGATGCAGCGGGGTTGGACCTGGCTACCAAGAAGCCGGAGGTGATAGTTATGAGGGAACCGCTGCCCAAATGCATTGAGTGGTGTGAGCGATCAAGCCGCTATCACTGCCAAAAAGAGCTTTGCCAGGGTTTGTTGTCGAAGGCATCCTAAGTCATTTCTGAGTCATTTCGACGACGATTTATTGTGGAGAAAGTGATCGAGTTGTACTCTGGCGAACCCCGAAAGCTTGTCGACACTCACCACGCTTTCTGGTAAGCTTTTTGATTTGCCTTCGGGACCGAGGCAGTAACGCGGCGGTCCATGCAGAGACAACAAAAGTGAGTGAGCAGAGCGAACATGACGATAGGTGAATTCGGTTTCTTCCCTTCCCACATTCTGTTTGATATCTTGCTCGTCGTCGTCCGTAGCAACGACGAACAGCGACGGCCCATTAGCGGACTCCAGGTCGGAGCTGTCCCCGCGAACATGGGCGGCATCGCCTTATGTCGTTGGCCGTCTGTTAACACGTTTACTGCGTTTCCTCTCACCCCAAATCCATCCCAACCTTCAAAGAACGCCCTCCTCTACGGTGTAGGAATCCTGCATTGGAGCTTCTTAGGCTTGGTCTCAGCGCCCTCGTCATGAGCAGCGTCACAAGTACTGACCAGCGAATACAACGTCATCGGGCTGAGAAGAAAAGTTCACCGCGCAACCATGCACATTCAAATGGAATGGTTTGATAGGCAAATGGGTGGCGACAATCCCACCAGTGTGTAGGACATCGGTGGTGAGGGTGCTCCTATTAGCGCTGGCGGCCTCATGGCCAAGTTTGCTAGGCGAGCATCCTCTTCGTCTTGATACTTCCCACATGTATTCATCCTTTTTTTTTAAGGGAAACTGACAACGTACGCGCCGCGTCTTCCCTTGCAGCTGGCCAGTTTATCTAATCTTTAACCACACCATTAACGACTCTTGTGCTTGCATTTGTCTGGTCTCTTCTACTAACCCTCGTCATCCTCTCTGCCGTCCCGTTTCTTATCCTTGTCCGAGGATTATCTCAAGTATTTGCGGAACCACGCTTTGTACAAACTCGCTCACACAGCTTCTCTTGTCTTCCGAATCCTGAACGTCGGCGCCGTCAAAGCAGCGAATATGGCCTCATACGAACACATTCTACTTTCTCGTGTTGCGGCCGCAGTGAAATCACTCGCTACCGTCTGGCGGGGTAACTCGATTTGTCACAATGGCCATGTTTGTCCAGGGATTTTGATTCGGAGTTCACCTGGTCCGTCGGGGAAAGAATCAGCCCGGTCAAGTCATGAGCGTCTTCTGGGCATGTTTGATCGCGGCAAGTAACCTGCAGATAATGGTACCCCTTCTAGTTGTATTGGCCAAGGGCAAGGCAGCAACAGCGGAACTCGCAGCCGCCATTTCTTCTTCTCAACAGGCTTCTGTGGCTGTCGTTCCCAAACACCGGAAGGCGCAGCCACTTCGCCGGACTATGCCACGTAGTTTCGCGGGGGATTTCACCATCACCAACCTCACCTTCTCCTACCCCACACGCCCAACTATGTCCGTTCTACGTGACGTGGACGTGTTTCTTCCCTCCTATGGAATGACATTCATCGTTGGTGTCTCTGGATGCGGCAAATCTACAATCGGATCCATTTTGCTTGGCTACTATACCGCCGCACTCAACGAGAGCGAGGTATTCCTTAATGAACAAGATTTGCGGTACCTCGACGCCGCTTGGGTCCGGAAGCAAGGTTCAGCCGGGACTAGCGCACAGGTTTCTAGGGAATCTACCCACTGGAACGTCACCCTTGGTGTTGTCAGGAGTAGGAGGCGTGTTGAGGACATGACTCGTGCAGAGGTGCAGGAAGCATGTTGCCCCGGGATGTTGGGGAATCGTGTCTCAGGGCTTGAGGCAGGACACGAGACTGTCCGAGCTGGAAGTGGAGAGAGCAACGAAGGCGAAGACGGTACCGTCTTGAACGGCGGCATGAAGCAGCACTTGGCACTTGCAAGAGCGAGAATATGGGATCCAGGAATTTCGATTCTTGGTGGGTTTACATCTGCTCGTATTCGATACGATTTGTTGACGCTACTGCGTGCTTTGCTCCGGCTTCTTTTCGATAGATGGTTGAAGACGATGATGAGTTTGAGGGTGGCAAAATGAGCCTGAAACGGAGCGCGGAACAAGCCGCCAGAAGACGGGAGAAGCGCCGCAGGAAGAAACACGAACTTGTTCAGGAATGCTCGGAATCCCAACCAAACTTGTCAACCCCGGTACCTGAATCCCTCCTGTCCCCAGTCTCATCGCAACGCTACGTCAAGTATATCCTATGATGCCCTCCAAATATCTTTTTTCTATCGGTCCTGCTACCTGCTCAATGGGTGGTGCTATGACACCCGTCTTTTCCTTCCCGCTTTCTCGTTTGATGTTCGAGGTGTCAGTCAATCCAGGCGTCTATCATCAATTTTTATGGCGCTCTCGCCTTCGGCATCGCGGCCATTGATGGGCTACTGATAAGATTCAAGTTTTTCCTTATGGAAACATCGACCAGTCGCTAGGTCACCCGTTTGCCCAATACCGCCTACTCCCGTATGCTCTTGGAGGACGAGACTTGGTTTGACTTGCCCGCGCCCAGCCTCACTGCGCTTGCACAATCGCTCATTAAAGGTGCTGATGATGCGCGGACACTCGTGGCTATCGTCATTGGCCAATTCCTTGTCGTGGTCGCCATGATAGGTGTTGGACTTAGTTGGGTTGTGGTATGGGGATAGCAATTCACCCTCGTCGGCATCCCGATTGGCGCGATGAGCCTCCAGGCGGGATTGGTGACGAAGTGCAAGGTCAGGAACGGACGAGCGCGCGAGGAGGCCGCAAGGGCCTATTACGAGGTACGTTCGTGATGTGGGTTTCAAGTTGGGTGTTCCATCTGATTTCCTTCCTCACTGTAGACAACCCTGAATATTCGTAGCGTCCGGGTGATGCTCCTTGAGCCGGTTCTGCAATCCCAGTTCGACAGAGCGGCTTCCCCTTGTCTAACCACTGGCGTTCGTGGCGCATTCGGCGAAGCACGGTGTTGCCTCTGTGCTGATCTACCCCGCAGCAGCGCTCTTGTTCTACGTTGGTGTGGTTCTCATAGGCAGCTACACGTACCTCCGAATGGCCCAAACGCTCAACCTCGTCGTCTTCATGGTCGCAATCGGCAGCCAGCATGGCATTTACTCGGCGGATCGCCAAGAGCATCCAAGCAACCACGGACTTCTGCCAGTTTATGGCTCTTCTCACCAACAAGACCAGCGAGTACGAGGGCATACTGCGCCCACTGATCGCCGGCGACCTCGTCTTGAAACGCATCCTTTTCGTATCCGACGAACACTAATACGACAATCTTAGACAACCTCTTGATGAAGATTGCAGAAGGGGAATGCGTAGCACTGGTCGGCGCCTCTGGATGCGGTAAATCAACGGTTGCGGCTTTGCTGCAAAGGTTGTACAAACCCACCTCGGGTACGATCTCTGTCGGCGGGCACGCACTCCGATCGATCGACGTTCACCGTCTTCGCAACTATATCGCGGTGGTGAACCAGACGCCGAACCTGTTTGACGACACGATCCGGGAGAACATTGCTTACGGGCACCTCGGAGAGGCCACCGAGGACGACGTGGAGCGCGCTACATGGGTGGCTAACGTCCACGAGTTTGTTATGTCGCTTCCGCAGGGGTACGACACGCCCCTGAGCGAGGACGCTGCGCTCATGTCGGGCGGTAAGCCCAGCGGCTACAAATCGCCCGCACGCTCGCCCGTCCGTCGCAAATCCTGATTCTGGGCGAATTCACGTCGGCCCTCGATGGGGCAAACCAGGCGGCGGTGCTCGAGACGATCCGGCATGCCAGGGTTGGGCGGACGACAATGACAGTGACACACAAGGCCGACGTGACGCGGCTGTGTAATCGGGTTGTTGTCGGCAAGGTGGCGGAGGAAGGACGGTATATCAAACCTGTCGAGTGTAAGGGGTTGTATGCCAAGTTCACGAGTGGGAGTGAATGGCTTGGTGATTGAACGTTTTCCCAAGGTGTCTCTATCTCTGTGTTTTCCTTCATTGGTTTCATCGCATCACACGCCTTTCTTTCATTATGGACTCGATTGCTTTTCATTCAACGTCCACGCCGCACTCTCAGTTTTCTTGGTGTTCATTATTCCACTCTCATTTCTTGGACCACGATGGCGCAGTTGCCAACAAAGATGGGGGCCTCTTGTCGTCGGGGAAGGCTCTCTTACCAGTACATGTTCGACGATTACTCTATTTCCTATTCGCCCCGCTGTCCCAGTTCACCGGGGTGGTCCTTGCTTTCCTTTTTTTTTTTCCCCACTGTCCACATTACGTGCATCCGCACGACTACGCACTGTAGTGTTACTCACATATCCATTATCATTTAGATGCACACTGTACCACAGCAAGGTCCTTCATCCCATCTTGAATA